>JAYMTE010000856.1:0-15436 GCA_036897545.1 Pelargonium fulgidum
AAAGTTCAGGGTCCTAATAAAGTTCACCAAAAAACCATAAGGTATCTAGTTAAAAAACATGTAAAGCACAGAGTATCCATTAGTAATTACCCATTTAAATTTTAATAAATTTGCCACCTATCTTTACATGTAGAATTGATTGAAAAAACGAAGGACAAAAAAATATTTTTATAAATCATACAAATTTACTAATTTAACATCCTCTTCTTCTTCATTGATATTGATGGTGACTAATAATAGTTCAGATATAATATGATCAATAGGTCCAAATACGATTCAATATGGATCAATTTCGATTACCAGATTAGGGTTAAAATGCACAACCCTACATGGCACAAGCCGAGCGCTTTCCAAGACACCTCATTTTAATTGAGCTTTGGTTCGAAATGACTACAGTAAAGAAGTTTGAACACGACGTGTAGCAGTACACCTTGTGTTCTCTAACTCACTATGGGAAGAGAATAAAGAAATGTAAACTTTACAATAACCAGATGATAAGAGATTTTGAATAAGTTGATTTTTATTTCAAAAGAACAAAACAATTTGTCCTCCAAAATTTGACGAGAGAGCCAGAGTACACTCTTTTTGGGACCGATTCCATTAAATATAGGCCGAGGCTTCTTTTCTTTCAAACAAATAGAATTTACACAAGAAAAGTTGTGGTATGTGAAAAATTTGGAATACGGACTTGTCTTGAATCTTGACGATGAATTTACAATTTTACATGACATCTCTGCCCCGGTGTTGCAATACGGACTTGTACACAACTTCCCCGGACGAGGCCACAAAATAGGTTACCTGCCAAGGAAAGGAATAATGCATTGCTTAGTTCCTTAACAACTGAAATGCCATTTTATGATATCAGATACAATACAACCAAAAAACTTGACATCTTATTCTTTGTAATGTCCAAAAATAAAATTATCAAGGTTCACCAAAATATATATATATATATATATATCAACACTTTTAAGGAAAAAGGATGGAATACCCACAATCTCTAATGAGCTGACTCGGTGAAGAAGGAATCCATTGACCATTTTCCTGAGTATTAAATACGAAATGTTAGTTCATCATTGCATGTATTGGATTAAAAAAATATGTGATATACTGCACTCACTCCCCGAATCCAGAAGCCAAATAAGGTTCTTCCGCTAAACCCGGGTTTCCAATGTAAGCCACACCACCTTCTAGGGCAAATTCTGTGCAACCTACCTTGCTCAGATATGCATTCTGGAGAAAGAAATAAATAATTAGGAGTCAGTTTTTCATTTACAAATTTCTAAACTCACATGACATCTCATCGAGAAATAACAACTTTCCGAGTTTTCGAGTGTTGGAGGGACTTCAAATCTCATTCTTTTTCTATAAAATTGGACTACGATTAGAACCTATGAAGATCCCAAACTTCAAAAACCATGGTCATACAAGAACTTTTATAGGCATAGCTGATACAAAATTCAAAATCTGCATTGAGAGAGAACTCACCACTCCAAATTGCATAAAAATATGATGCAAAGACTCATAAATTTGATCTGTCTCAATTTGATCCTTGTTCTCTTTACAGATAACCAAAGGGTGGAAACCAAATACTATTCGCCTGAGTTGACAAAAAAGAAGAAGAAAAAAAAAGTTGATTATTAAGTGGTTGGTAGCTTATTAGTAGTCAGTTAACATGAATCTCCAAGGTAATTAAGGGTAGACCATCGTTTTGTGTTCAGCTTCCTAATTCCGCACACGATGACTGTACTAAATCAGGCCAATTTGAAAATGAGAACATAAATTCATGGTCAACTCACTAAATTAAAGGGTTAAAAGGAACTAATTAGAAATATAGTAAATGTAAAAAGTTAAATTTCACACTAGCTCAAGTGAAGCAATATTTCAATTCTTTTAGTATATTTGGATTCTTCGGTTTGAGTCAAATCTAATGTTTGGACACGAAGAATTTGGATTTGTATTTGAGTCAAATCCAATATGATCCAAAACATACCTACAACATGGAAATTCAAATGTCAACTCTTAACTTGTCATTTGAAATTTTAAAGTTTCTTAAACATTATTTTGTATTTGAAACACCAAATTTCAACTCAAATCCAAGAATGCAAACACAACCTTAGGTCCTTAGCTTTCTTTTGAATTTAAAATTGAAGTGCTAAATATAACTTTACTCAAGCAGAAACTAATATATAAACAGAAAACATGGCACATGTTGATCTCTTACCAGTTACTATCGGTAGCTCCTAATGTCCTTGTCAGCCAATGTAGCTGTTTACCTTCGGCGCCAGTTGTTGATCCCATATGTATTATATCCTTGGAGTTCCAAAGGACATCAGTCATGAGAAAAAAGAAGAAATATCGTACAAGCATACTGCATCATATAGCCTATACATCTCTAACTATAGAACAAATCTAGAATATTGTGGCTGGGGGGACAATGATAAAGTGCAGATTATGGTGACCATTCATCATATAAGTTCATCAAGGTTACACAAATGGTAATTTTAAAAATAATATTTTCTTCAAGTATAAGCTGTAAAGAATGTATTGACGATTCAAGTATGACTTAATCTGAATCTGAAAATCATCTGAGGTCGGGAAGAAATTACACACCTGTAATGACCCAGTATCAACACCTATAATGTCTATGGTTTTTCCAAAAGGCATGTTGATGTGCTTTAGGAAGTAATTCCCTTCTAGTCCTTTCGAAACTCTAGTGGTGTACCTACAAGAAAGTTACATCCATGACTATCCACAGAAGTAATTAAGCATAAATGACCTAAATAAAGCAGCAAAATCACACTGATTGCCTTAATGATAAAAGATATATACATACGATGCAAATGAACACAAGTCAGAGAGTTGATTTCATAAGGAATTTATACCAGGGAACTTGCAGAGAACGGAAACGCTGAGTACCCTGTAAAGGAATAAATTTAGGAATACTGCCAAGTGTTGTAACCAGTTAAACTAAACTACAGTTGAAGAAACTGCTTAAATTGATTCTACTTAAGCTAAACATAATCAAACTTATGGTAATTGTCAATAGTTACATACGAAGCTTCAGAAAAATAACTTCCACGAGCCTCAGGATTAAAAGAAGTGAAATAAGCAGGTTTTAAAAGATATTACAGCAGTTACAGCTCGCGCACACATAACAGGAAGGGAAAAGATCATACATTCTGCATTAGAGGATCATCTTCACCCAGTTCACTTATGTTGACCACAAAACTTGCTTTGTAAGCTTTTGCTGCCTTCTCCATCTGCACCGACAACAAGAATTCAAAGCAAATCAAGAAAGATATGCGTGAAAAAGAATCATCAAAATGTGACAATTGAAGAAGATTGTTCAATAGAAACCAGGCCAATTTGGGCAGGAAGATAAAAATGAAAAATTGAAAGGAAAAATAAAATAGTGGAGAAATAGTAGATTATCTGAGCCAATAAATATCATAGATGGAAGCCCAAAAGCACATTAGAGAATTGGAACAGTGCGAGGTATCACCACAAGAAACATCACCAAACTTGAAAAGAGAGCACATAGCCCAATGCTTCATCAAACATACAACATACCGACTAGATTCAGATACTTTCCAGAGAAAAATATTCATAAAATGGATATTTTATTCCGTCAACAAGAACATCAATGTGTACAAATGTTGTACACATTGGACATAGTCCACCTCCACAATTCCATTGGTTCTCAGTAAACATCCTCAGCTAGTCTAGGAAAATATATATGTTTTCTAATGGCAGTCTACAAGATTTCTATTCTCACAATCTTCTCCAGATAGCCACACCATTCATACAGAACCAGGGAACACATCACACTCTCTTTAGTAGCCTTTTCAAAATAGGAAACTCCAGAAAGCAAAAACCTAAATTAATACGGGCTAAAAAACGCTCATTTTGTTGTTATATGTCCGGAATTGAAAACATAAGCCATACCGACAATTCACAAACAAGAACAAGATCAGTGAAAGTGAAGAGACCATTTATTGTTGTTGAAGAGAGGAACTAACCTGTTTGAGAAGATGAGTCTGTTGATGGAGAGGCCTAAGGCCACCTCTAACACTGATGAAGTAAATGTCAAGAGATCTGGTCTTAGGTTTGAGCTTCTGGGGGTGAGGCACATGGAGCACAAGATAGAGGGCAAAGCAGAGACAAAATTGGGTGAAAACAGTGCAGACCCAAGAGGAGGAGGAGGAGGGTTTCTCCATATTTCTTTCAAATCTTCTCCGGTGAAGCTCAATGAATCTTGTGATGGAGCTAACAGAGAAATTGATATTCAGTGTCACAGTCAGCACTCAGCAGAGAGCACACGATGCTGCATGTTACTCTCTGGTGGCCACAACCCCACGATTTGCAATATCATTTAATGATCCCAACTCAATGTTCTGTGTCGGAAATACACGTGTACGTTTCATAAGCTGATCAAGATAATAAGAATTGTTAATTGCAGTTTTCAACATTAAACTTGCCTCTGTTTCTACTTTGACTACAAAAGTACTGTATCAAACTTTGCTATTAACGACACCTTCTTTGAATAAATTACACCACTAGTAACGGTGACAGGTTTTCGCCAAAAATACTCAAATGCCCTTAAGAATCTCAAATCTATTGCTGCAAAACTCAACCCTTGAATTTTTCTGGCATAAACTTTCATCTTTTACAGATCAAATTTTAGAGTTGGTTACTTTTGAGTTTATTTCAACACTTACTTGTAGTATAATGAGAGCAAATTTGATTCTCCATAACTTTTTAGAGCCCCATCTTTGCTTGATTGTGGTTAAATTGAAGTAAACACGATTAGAAGAGTTGCAAATATCAGGAGTTGCAATACCTTTGAAAATATCAGGAGTTGCAAATTTATTAAATAATTGGTGAAGCCCCTCAGCAACAAATAATTATACGTTTGTGCTTGATACAACCTTTCACCCAAAGGGACCAACCATTTTGAGATAAACCTCAATTAGAGTCTAATGTTTTCTCAAACTCCAGGTTCATAGTGAGACGTTGAGTTTTTTCCTTCTGGCCTCCTCAGTGAGCTCATTGTCAAGTATAAGACCTCAAGTCTTCATGCTTGTACAAGCTCATAGGAAAGAACTGAGCCGGGATCGGGTTCAAGTCACGGAAGCATCGGGTCGAGAGCTTATATATTTTGAGCCGCAAATCACCAAGTAGGACAAGTCCATTTCAGCCAAAATATCTAATGCTTGGGTGAGCAGAAACTAGAAATCACATTACTGATAAATAATCTCAATTAGGAGATTGTGGTTGGTGCTCTCCAATTATTTAAATGTGATTTGAATTCAGACTTTCAATATTTGGGGCCCGAGATAATTTCTTTTGGCTATGGTTTTACAAACACACTACAAATGCAGCACCTTTCTCTGCAGCAGCCATTAACATCCACTGGAACTACAATGTTATTTTCCACACACTCCTATGGTCACATCTCCAAACCCAAATTTTAAAACTCCGAATTCAAATCACTTGATCCAAAAATTGTCAAGCAATTCTTGTTCAAATCACTACTACCAACACTGCGCTGTTAATAAGGAACTGAGCCATAGACAAATTACAAGCTAATATCTTGCTAAATCATTACCATTAACTCTACCTACACAAAACCAGTATGATATAATAATAATGTTTTTCAATGACCCCCCTATCAGTCAAGTTATCATATATTCACAAATGATTAGAAGCTAAGAATGGGAGGCAGTCATTGTCTTTGTACTATCTCTTAGAAAGGAGCAACTGCACAGTCACCTTGTGTAGGAAATATACAATATACAAATCATTCCAAGTATCAAATTGGACAAATACATTATTTTGCATTCTCCATCAAAGGTAGCGAATGAAGTTTCCCTACAAGGAGTACTTAGCCCTAAATTTGGGAGAATTCCCAAGTAATTTATGTATTAATGAAAGAAGCAATGTCTTAAATTCATAAAAACAGTTCACCACACATACAAACACATACAGAAACCGTAAAGCACTCTCCAAATCTAGCACCTGGCTTCACCATATAACTAAACCAACTTCTTTCAAAGAATCAAGTCTCCACAATAGTAATAGAAACCGTACAGCACTCTCCAAATCTAGCACCTGGTTTCACCATATAACTAAATCAACTTCTTTCAAAGAATCAAGTCTCCACAATAGTAACGTTACTCTTCTAAGAATTTCAAGGTGTGCAATAAGAAAATCTTAGTAGAGGTGTGAAAAGGAATTGCAATATCGCCCTTCCAAGAATGTATCATTTGAACACGAAAGAAACAACTAATATCTGCATATAAAAAATTATATAACTTTGTTATGAACACTTAACAGTTTAAACCACAATTGTATGTCAAAGAAGCATTCATAAAAATCCATAAACAAGATGGAGTAAATAAAGCACTACAACAGGACAGGAAATCACCTTACAAAGGCGACACAATAACAATCAATTTCTGCCAAGAGGGAGAGATCTACAAGAGTATGTTTCCTTAAAATCAGACTTCCTTGAAGATGTAAATATGGATGTGTAAACTTCCTTCGTGGCATTGGCTGGAACTGTTATGGAAGTTTTCAATTTCTTTGACGAAGCATTGGTTGCTGCACCATTAACAGGAATCCCAACATTACCGACCTTTCCATTCACATCTAATTTTCCCGAAACCTTCTCCACAGCCTTAACATCAACACCATGCTTCGTTCCACTCAAGCGTGGCAGCTCCGTATCCACACCCTCCTCCCCATTCACTCCCACTTCCCCAATTTTCACCTTCCTAGACTTCTTCTCCTTCAATTTTGCCTTCCCTTGCTCCATTCTCTCCCTCAATACAGCAACCTCCTCTTCGCTCCCGTTGATCACAATCTTGTCCATCTCCGTGAACTCCTTATGACACACAATACAAGACGACGACTTCACCTCCTTCAAAGCCTTGGCACTCAGCACATGCCCACAGGTCTTCAACGCAAAAAACTTATACTTGCCGTTGAACTCGAGCCCGGAAATCGGGCACTGAAACCGCGTCTTCTCCTTGTTGCTGAGGCGATCCAGCTCCAGGCCTGGGATCAAGGAGAGCTGAATATTGATCATGTCCTTGAGCCCCTTCACGTGGCCAAACTCCTTGGGCAGCTTCTTCCCCAACAGCGCCTCTACCAGCGCCTCCTTGTTGAAGACGTTGCCGAGATAATCAACCACGCAAGGCTCCCTGAGAGGCTCGTAAGTGAGGGCGCAATTGAGCCACTTGGAGAGCCTCTGCTCGTTGGGGTCGACCTTGTCGGGCTTCTTCTCGGCGTACATCTTGAGGTAGCAGTCGCGGGACTCGGCACCGGTGGCTCCGCCATCGCCGCCGCCGCCGAGTAGACGGGGGCGCAAGATGAGGGTGGAGAGAGGGGCGAGGAAGAGAGAGGTGGAGTCGGCGAGAGGCTTGCCGTTGAGGGTGAAGTAGAAGGACGAAGAAGGGGCGTTGGGGAGAAGCATGTGCTTGAGATGGTGAAGGGTCTGAGATGGAGATGGAGTTAGGGTTAGGGTTTGAGTGGGAAGGTGGAGGTCTGGGAATTTGATGAAGATTTGAAGCGATTCCGGAGACATGTTGTTGGTGCTGAATTGACGATTATGGAATCGGAAATCGAATTGAATTGCTTCAAGATTTGGGGATTTTGAGTTCTGTTGGTTGAGGAAGAGAGAGAGATGCGGTCGGTGACGACTGACAAAGAAGTCCCGACGATTTGGGGATTTTTAAGTTTTAACGATGAAGCAAAGTGGATCCAGAGAAGAGAGACCATTATAACTATTTTTTAGGGCCCAAAAAGCCCAAATATTAAGGAAGCAAAAAGAAAACAGAAAATACCCACGTTGTTGTTGTTTTTTTTTTTTTTTTTTAACCCAAATGAATTTTCGTTAATAAAACATATTCAAAGTTTGAATCACAAATGGAGGACTATTCAAGGAGACACAATTACATTGATCAGACACAAAAAAAGCAATCCTAGCGATCTTATGAGCTACAACATTCGTAGATCAATTAACAAAAGAGAAAACAATTTTGTCAAAATCTAAAACAAACCGACAACTATCACTAATAACCATACCATAAAAACTACGCATATCGGATCCTATCTCGAGATCTGAAATGACACGCTTAGCATCACTTTCAACAACCACATTCCTCCAATCCAATGACTTAATCCATGACAAAGCTTCCTGAATAGCTATAGCCTCCACCATTGATGACGAAGAAGCAACCTCATCCCATCTCCAGCATCCACCACCCAATACTTGACCATTGGTATCATGTAACACCCAAACTGCCCCATAACCATGCTACCCACGTTGTTATTTTTAGCTAAGCTTGTTTAAATTTAGTTCAACTTGTTAGAATAACTTGAATTTAAGAAGATACTTTGCGATTACAAGTTCTATTACTTATGCAGTCGAGATTTTTTTTTTGGTCTCAAGCATGAGCTCTTGCGCTTGTACCCAAGTCTTGTTATAACTTGGTCAAGTGAACTGTGGTATGAAATTTAAAAAGATGTTAAAAAAAATTCATATAAATAAAAAAAAATTATTAGTTTTAATTTTAAATATTCTAGTATCACTTTAGGAATGAATTTAGCGGGTTGATAAAATGATTACGCCGTATAGAGCTTTCAACAATTGAAGTCACTAGACGCAATAGGTGACAATCTGCACTGCATTATTAATGTAATAGTAAATAGAGATGAAATGGAGCATGGTCCATAAATCCACATTGGTTTGCTTTGGGAAATGATTAGATAAGTTGGGGACCATATATGATGGACAAAAATTAAAGGACGCGGAGGTTGAAGATGATGCATCAACTCAAATAAGTGGTTCTGCGAAAACAAAGGAATCTGTCAACAGAACAATGAGCAATGACCACCATTCGTAAACAATTTCATTTTACACTTCCAACTACCTCTCCACCATTGTTGATTGATGCTCGAGCTCCCATCTTTAATTTGTCCATCCAATTCATCACTGTGCATGTTTCTTGCATATAGGTTGTATTTGGGTTTGGCACAACATTTTATGCCAAGTTATGGTCTGTCTGTTTGATGGTTGGGTTATTGGTACAAGGTTAAGGATAAGGATAAGACCAGTTTCTGTTCTTGGCCTGCCAACCTATGTATTTTGCCTATAATGTTATCATAAGATAATGATAGGTCATGGTCACCACCTTATTTTCTTGTAAATTCTTGAAATAGTTGGTTGAGCTATTGACTTGATCCAAATAAGTTCATAAACTTTATTTTATTTCATAGTAGTACATTTAACATGTTTTGCTCTATAGCAATTCCTTCTGTTAAATAAAGTGATGAATTTCGTTAAAAATTAAAAAATAATAATTTAATATATATTTCTACCGTTTACCCTTTTTTTTATTTTTCAAGTTTTGTCCTCTTATCATATTCTTCATCAAGACAACTTACTGCATAAATTAAGTTTTGTATCAGCTTCCATTATTTCCATAACAGAGGATGCAACCACACCAATATATACCTTCGTAGAGGCTTCCATTGAGAAGGCAAAATATTTTTTCGAAAAACAAATCACACTCACTGGCCCTTCATTATAAGAAAAGTTGCAAAATTGCGAGGGCATTGGCGAGGTCCTTCGCATTATTGCGAGGAAATTGCGGCGTCACGTAATTCTCACAAAACTCATAGTAGCAGGAAAAAAATGAGAGTAGCAAATATCGATTAAAATAATATTTTTAATTTTTTTTAAGTTATATTATAAATATAAGAATTCAAAATAATTTACTAAATCAATATTTTATTTTAATAAATATTCATAATTGAATATTTATTTGAATAAAATATTTATACATCAAATAATAAAAATTTATGAATTAGTTTATTAATAAATAATAGATGAGTAACACTAGCATTCAGGATAATCAACACAAACTGATTATGAGGTATGTATAAAAGTCTTTACCATTTTATGGTCCAATTTTCAGACCATTAAGAGAGAAAATAAAGGAACAATAATTGAGGAGCATCCACGTGTAACTCCAGAGCAAAGAGGCTTACTTTCAACCGTTAAATGACCTGGTAAAAGTAAAAGATATGCTTAACGGCCATCTTGTAAATACAGTTAAGAAAAAAGAAAAAGAAAAATAAAGCCAAGGTGGCACTCTTTGAACCACCTAACAAAATTGTTGTCCTAGCTAGCTCTCTTTGGGGATTGCCATCTTCTGGCTCTCCTTCTTCCTATATATCACACACCCCAGACACTCCCTTTCTTGCTCATCAGAAGAGTGCCATTGCCAACAAACACATCAACAACAAACCCCATTTTTAGAGATCAAGTTGTTAACTTAGTTTCTTGATTGATTTTCTTTGTTGGGTTTCTTGAAAAAACAAATCTTTGTTGAGGTTTATGGCAATGGCTGGTAGTGATGTGTTCACAGAAATATTTCATGATGGTGATAATGTGTACAAGTACTACAGTGATGGGGAGTGGAAAAGGTCCTCTTCAGGAAAGAGTGTTGCCATTATCAATCCCACCACCAGAAAGACTCAGTACAAGGTTCAAGGTGATTAATTTGCTTCTTCTCTTCTCTTCTCTTTCTGCATGTTCTGGTTTAGAAAAATGGTTCCTTGTATAATTTTGATCATATAATGTGATATCAAGATGGAAAGAGGAAATTAGGTGTGTTTTCTGTTGTTCTGGAAGCTGATAGGGTTATGATGGATTTTTCAGCTCAGCTGTGTTAATTTGGGTTTTTAAACAAATGGTGTTTTTATGGGTTTGAAACAGCTTGTACACAAGAAGAGGTCAACAAGGTGATGGAATCAGCCAAAAGTGCTCAAAAATCATGGGCAAAGACTCCCCTTTGGAAGAGAGCTGAGCTGCTTCACAAAGCAGCTGCTATCCTCAAGCAGCACAAAGCTCCAATTGCTGAGTGTCTGGTTAAGGAAATTGCTAAGCCAGCCAAAGATGCTGTTACTGAGGTACCTCTTTAATTGTTACAATTTGCATCTTCTGTTGGATTTAGAAATTACACCATGCATGATGTCAACGTGTCGTGAAGATGGCTTAATTATTCGATTTTTGGGATTTCATGAAGGTTGTGAGATCTGGGGACCTTGTCTCTTACACTGCTGAAGAAGGGGTAAGGATTCTAGGAGAAGGGAAGTTCTTGGTTTCTGATAGTTTTCCAGGGAATGAGAGGACCAAGTATTGTCTCACTTCTAAGGTACATTAATTATTTTTTACCTTTCTAAACCTCTTTTAGCTTATCTGCCAAACTTTCAATTGACTGCAACTGCTTGATTTGATGATGAAGCCTCATGAAATGTCTATAACTAACTTTTGGAGGGTGCAGAAGTTGTTGTCCGTTTGATGTCTATGAGTTAAGAAAGATTTTTATTGTGACATTGAGGCTTGATTGGTAAATAGTTGTGCAGGTTGTTATTGGCATAGTATATAACTTGAATGAAAAGAAAGCATTTGATGGTTAGATCTGCAGAAAATATATGTGAGATATATAGATGGAGAAGATCGATGCATCCTCTTTTTGTTATCATGCAATGGGTTACCTTTTGTCAACGTTCATTTTATGCAAGACCGTAACATAGGAAGATAAGTGATGGGCTAAGTAAAAGCCAATGTTCCTTCCACAATGACCTTTTTTCTTGGTTCCAACTTCTGTTTGTTACTAATTTGGGGATGTTGCATTCATTATTCTTCTACCCAAAGCTCTCATCTAATCCATTTCTCGCCATGCTTATCATCATTTTTCCTATTGCCCGCTGTATTTATTTTATATTCACGCACCTTACTTCAGGATGCAAATTGTATCACTTGGGAAACCGAGAACAAAGGCTTTCCGCAATCTCATTTCTAACAAACAAACATGTTTTCATCCCTTACTTTTCAAGAACCTTGATTCTTGGCTTCATTGATAAACTAATTAAGTTGCACCCACATCACTACATGCCCAAAGTTCCTTTATTTTGTTTGTGTGCGGTATTTCAAAAGATGCCCATTGACCAAGAATGCGAGGTTGGATTCGAATTAGCTTTTGTAACTCAATGTCTGGTTTCAATTTCTTTGATTTCTCAGACATATGAACAAAATTTCTTTTATTATAATAATGAAATCATACGATAGCCTCATACATAATTATATACCCTTACAGATTTCTGTATATGTTTCCGATTGCAGATTCCTCTAGGGGTTGTTTTAGCCATTCCACCATTTAACTACCCCGTCAACCTTGCCGTCTCAAAAATTGCTCCAGCACTGATTGCAGGAAACTCTATTGTGCTCAAGCCTCCGACGCAGGTATTAATACTAAGCTCAAATATATATCCCCTTAGTCGAAATATCGATCATGCCAATCTTCCTTAAATTTTAGGGTGCTGTAGCTGCTCTTCATATGGTGCATTGCTTTCACTTGGCTGGTTTTCCCAAGGGCCTTATTAGTTGTGTCACTGGTAAAGGCTCTGAGATTGGTGACTTCCTAACCATGCATCCCGGGGTGAATTGTATCAGGTAATTACGTCTAATATTCCACTGATACTACATTGAATACGTCCCCTAGTTTTATATTGTATATATATAAAATCACACCTTACATTTTGTGTGTCTCAGCTTCACTGGTGGAGACACGGGTATTGCAATTTCAAAGAAGGCCGGTATGGTCCCTCTTCAGATGGAGTTGGGTGGAAAGGATGCCTGCATCGTGCTTGAGGACGCTGACCTTGATTTAGTAGCCTCTAACATCATAAAAGGAGGCTTTTCTTACAGGTGAAATGAATTAGTTGTGCATTTGTTTGATGTGTTAGCAATTTAAATAGAAAGGACTAAAATGATATATATGGACAAGGGTTCGATAAACTTGGCCTAATGATGTGTTGGTACTTACTGCAGTGGACAAAGATGCACTGCTGTTAAAGTGGTCCTGGTGATGGAGTCTGTTGTGGATGCTCTGGTCGAGAAGGTGAAGGCAAGAGTGGCGAAACTGACAGTTGGGCCGCCTGAGGATGACTGTGATATCACACCAGTGGTGTCCGAGTCGTCAGCCAATTTCATTGAAGGGCTTGTTATGGATGCGAAACAGAAAGAAGCAACATTTTGCCAGGAGTACAGGAGAGAGGGCAACCTTATCTGGCCCTTGCTGTTAGATAATGTTAGGCCTGATATGAGGATTGCGTGGGAGGAGCCGTTTGGCCCTGTTCTGCCCGTTATTAGGATCACTTCCATTGAAGAAGGAATCCACCACTGCAATGCTAGCAATTTTGGGCTTCAGGTATAAACACTCTACAATCAAATGCAAGCATTGTTAATGTATCCCATCGAAAGAATGTGAAGTTTGTCGACAATCTAAGCTTTTGGGTTGGATCATATTTAACATGGTGTCAGAGCTGGTTTTGTTTGGGCCTAGTCACCCGTCTTTGTTGCCTACCTTCTTAGTTCACGTGAGGGGAGTGTTCCCTCCACCTAGCTTTTAACTTTGAGTCAAGTTTAACATTCACTTGTCTTTCTTCTGCAGGGATGTGTGTTCACAAAGGACATCAACAAAGCAATACTGATCAGCGACGCAATGGAGACGGGGACTGTTCAAATCAACTCTGCGCCGGCTCGAGGGCCGGATCACTTCCCTTTCCAGGTGAAGGAGACTATAGCTATGTGTCCACCATTAGTTAATGTTGAGACATTTGTTTTTGTTGGACTAATGACAAGTGGTTTTGATGAATTGCAGGGCCTGAAGGACAGTGGAATAGGATCACAAGGCATCACTAACAGCATTAACATGATGACGAAGGTGAAGACGACGGTGATCAACTTGCCGGCGCCTTCGTACACCATGGGTTAGTAGTATCCATCATAGAAAATGATGAAATAGTACTTATGAATCAGTATAGCTAGTTTTAAACTGAAGCATCGGGTAGCTATGCAGTCTGGTATGTATGTTTCTCTCTCCATTTGCTCCCAAGAATATTTAGGAAGATAATTAAGAATATTGTGTAGCTTTTATCAAAAGAAACAGTTTGTATCATGAGATCCTGTTGTTCATGAATCAATTCTGAATGAAAAGTGTTCTGATACAAGGCATATACATTTGTTGTATTCAGGGGGTCGATTGTAGAGAAGTGGTGATGATGAGTCGGATTTATGCTGCAAAACTACATGGCGTTTTTTATTTATTACTTGGGCTATACAGAGCGCTTAAACTGTTTGGTCTAATCAAAGTTGGTGACTGCATGTTGTTTCTTTGTCTTTCAACATCATATTGTACGTAGTACAGAATTACCCTTTTTACTACTTCTTTTGTTAATTGTTATAAGAGAAAAATTAGTAAAACGTAGCGTAATATGTATAGTATTTGACATGGGAATAGAACAGCTTTTGCTTCCATTTTGTACCCATCTCTAGAAAATGGGTTATGTACCAATCATTTTATTGGTACACAAAAGTCAGCTTGCACACACCTTTCAAAGCCACTCAACTACTACAACTAAGTTGCATAAAAGATCATTGATTAAAGAATGTTATTTCATACTAAAAGGATATAAAATAAAAGTAGCCAATATACTATCCCTTAAATTAATACAAATCATTGATCGATTTGAAGACAAGTTCTCTTATTTAATAACTTGTAATTGAGTAGTTAAAAATTTAATAAAAAAAGAAGAAGAAAAGTATGAGGTTTCCAAATTACAAGTTATTAAAAACTGTGATTAAGATAGCAGATTGAGCTGATCTGCATCATCTTAATGACTTAACTATTGGGAGGGGCTCACAGATACAGCTGGATAGGCACTACTTCTGTGTGTTATGTATTAAAACAAATTCTATTTTCATCGTCTTCTTCTTTAATGACACTTCAAGGAGGTTCTAATTATTTCTATAATATCAACTGTTATCTTTTAAGAGTTGACTGTATTTTAAACAATAATTCTTTAACTAGCTATTATAAATAAAGGCTTCTGCATTTCTGGGTTAAATGAAATTATGAGAACACACATTATTTATCAACATGGAAACATGATTCTATAACAATGAAATAAGACATTATATTCATTGAGTTGTAAATTATGATTCTTTTAAAAGAAGCTGGTTCTGGTCATGCTTAGTCAACTGTTTAATTGTTCGCATACAAATTGCAGTGAGGATTGAACAGGTAGCTAGCTAAGCTAGCTAACCAGACATTGTGTCCTCTCAAATGCTTTTTTAAAGCTTATGAATTATCATCATGTAAAAGAAAACACTTTAGATAAAATTCTTTTGTTTAAAGTGGCATGATCAGGGTGTAATTAGATTCATCTTCCCTGCCTGCCATGAAAAATTAAACATACATGCAGGCGTGTGTGTATTTATAAAACTGAAATTTGGATGCTATAAATTATTGAAAGGAATTAATGATTGATCAACTTTTTTTTTTTTTTTTAACGAATG
>JAYMTE010000857.1:0-15428 GCA_036897545.1 Pelargonium fulgidum
CAGCAAAGCTTTTTATCTTCTTTTTCGATCTGCACTGTGCGTTGATTGATCTACAGGACCCAGAAAGAGTCTCATATCTCCATCTTCTATGTGTTCCTGTGTTCGTCGGTGATAGAGAAGAAGAAGAAGAAGAGTGCGTGGATATGGTGGATTAATGAAGCTGAACAGGCAGGGTGGGGCAGAAGGAGATGGCGAGGGCAGGAGGTGGAGGAGATTGGGGCAATTATCATGCAAGAGGAAGATGGGGCTGTTCGTGTACGTACAAGAGAACCGCCATTGTGCTTTGTTCAATCAACATTATTGTTGCTCTCTACGTTCTTCGCTCTCTCTACGCTTCTATCTATATCTACAATAACGATTCGCAAATTGGTAAACCCTTCAATTTCACCTCCTTGTCCTTTGACTACACAGCAACTGTGTTTTTCTATTGTGTTTTTGAATGTTCCCAAGAACCAACTTGCTTGTTTGGAGTTATGAAAATCCATTTGGGATTTTTTTTTTTTTTTTGATGTGTGTGTGGTAATTTTTGGGTTCTGGATTTTGTTTTCAGTTGTGAAGTACACCCCAGATCAGCTTAGTAAAATGGAAGAATCCATTCGGATTCGAAAAGCCTACAAACCAGTGAGGCTTATTCAATTGGTAAGTGCATTTCAGGTTTTATTATTGTTCCATTAATTTCATTAGAGGTGTGATTATTGGACTTCTGGGTAGTTAGTTTTGTTGAGCTTAATTGTTGCTTTGCTATGGTCCTATGGACAAAGGTCAAGGTATTGAAGCAGGAGTTTTCAAGAGATGAATTGGAGAGTGAATTATCAGTGCCCACGAAGCAGAAGATAACATATGAGATTCTGGAGAGGTTGAAAACCCTCAACTCAAGTGCAACTTCGAGTCAGCAACGAGGTTGGTGCATCTTAGTTTATTTTTGTGGTAGAAGATGTTCTTGTTCTGTACTATCTTACTTAATGTGCAATGAATAGAAATCATTGTAAATTTATGAAATACTCCACTTTAGAGAAGTGCAGTGGTTCATAATTTACCACTTTCCCTATTATTATCTGCAGCAGTGGTTCTTTAGAGAAATGCTATGTGGAAAAATATCTTTCAAGTAAAACCGTAGAAGTTTACACAGTTCTTAAACCAAACATATGTTCTTAAACATGATATACTACATACGAAGGATAATTGGAAAATTACCAAGTAGTTTATTTAATGATGCCAAATACAAGACATTTATGAGGGCCACATGTATTAAATTCTTGGCACCTATAATGGAAATTGTTTGTCAACTTATCAACTATTGGGGAATTCATAAATGCGAAGAATAAATCCGTTACTATTTGTGATAAACAAATCATGTTGAGGAAACAAAAGTTGTACATTTAATTTTGAATTATTATCTTAAAGTTTAGAGAAGGTTTGACTTTAGTAAATTTTGTCCTGGCGGAAAGTAGAATGTTATGGATGGAAATTTTTAAAATATGCAATTCTATGTTTTCCTGGTCATCATTTTCCTCTGAATTACAAGGTCCTAAGAGATCATTCTTCCTCCACCGCTTCGTAATGTATCATTGATAGGAATGGGTTATTTCATCCCCCTATATCAGACCAATTTTGACAGTTTATTTTAAGCATGATATAGATTTTAGTTATCTGATAGACCTCTTATAATTTGAAGGATATTCTTTTTGGTGATTATTTTCCACTATTGGCTGTGGCCAGTATGTATACTTTTTAATGTAATTTTCTTTGAGCTAAATGGATTTCTTAGGGAATTTGTCAAAGTTATCCCACAGTTTCGCATTAAGGCTCTATAAACTTTAAATTAGTAACACTATTTCAGTGTGTTTTCTTGCTTTTCATTCATGGATCTCTTAAAGGAATCATGCATTTATTAGATACATGCCTACGCGTTAATAATATGCTTGAATTGGCTATTTCTTTTACTGGAAAGAACATTGTCAACAATCTCAATATTTAACTTTTTGGTGATAATCTTTCAATCCTTGTTTCACCTGCTAGTGTTTATCCTCATACTCCCTATATCTTGCTCTCTATGCTCATGAGAGGTCAAAATACGAGGCCCAGAGTGCTCTTTCAAATCCCCATTACCCGCCTTTGCTTATATTCTTGCTCCCTATATCTTACTCACATATCTTAAAAACCACTTACCTTGCCATCACTCTATCGCATCTTGAATCATTGCTCTGCAGTTGGCATACAACTTTAATATGTCGGTTATAGGTGGGCATGCTTGATTGATCTCAGTGTTATCTGGTTACATTTATCAGAGGTAGGTCATCTTTTATTGGTTAACAACAAATATGTAATATCCTTCTTTTGCTTGGAAGAAGTTGCAAGTTGGGCTTGAAGTCTTTGGCAGAAAAATAAGTGTTGTATTTTGCCAAGACAATTCAAACATGTCATGGACATGCATTTGCAACGAATAGTCTCTTAAATGGCTGTTTGCAGTTAAAAATTCTAATGTGAATGAAGTAGAAAAGAAAGACTCTGATGGAAATTAGTTAGGGGGGATACCTAGAAGAAATTACAATGGATACTGTCGAAAACACAGTCTTTACTTAAAAGTGAGGGTCGTTCAGTGAACTTATAGAAAGAAAATTAAAAGGCTGTCTTGGTCCAAGGTGTGATTCTCGAACCTGGATTGAAATTTGACTTGAATGCTTGTTGGATTACTGATGGAATCTTGTGGTTCAGCTGTAGCCAAGGGCTTATGTTTCCGAGGCTTATGCATCACTCATAGCATGATTGCCCTACATCTTATCCTACACAAAAGTTCATTATTTGCTTCCCTTGTTGATGGAAACAATTACAATATTTACATTATGTGTTGCTTGATAATTTAATTCACCTCATGCCTAAATCTGAGTTCAAATAAGATACAAAGTTTCCATCTTTTCTGAAAGAAGAAGAACTGTTCATGGTTGTATGGGTCCGTTCTCTGGCTTTTTGTTTGCAATCTTCTAGAATGGTGCAGCTGCCACTGAAATTGATGTCAGTAGTATACTTGGATTTGATTGGATGTAGTCTCTTTCAGAATATCTGAGATTCTCTTCCTGCTCCTTTATGTTGAGCTCCGTTAACTGTACTTCCTTATTATGTTCAATTTTTTGTTATCAGTTTGTAAAATATTTATTTGAACCATTTATACCTTAATGATTGATTTTTTTTAAACAGCCTTTATGATTGATTTTTGTTATCAAATAATCACCATTGAAATTAAGCTGTCATTGTCATGATAAGTGACTACTTATATAACTCACACACTCACACATCATGTTATGTGTACTGTTAGTGATTATATTTAATTGGGTAGTTATTGACATATTGTGTTGCTACCAATTTGTTCACATACAGAAGCAATTGAAAGGTGGCGCAACGAAAAGCTAGATGCACTTGGAACAGGATATTCAAATTCAACTACTTCACCTGAGGAAGCTGGTATTTTCCCTGCTCTTAACACACACATACACACACATCTTGTAGCATTTGAAAGAATCAGTAGAAATAGAGATTTGAGATTTCACATGCTCGACTCTATGAGGCTCTTATGACCGCATCCGTGTTTTTTGTTATCTGGATGATTTTTTTATATAGGAATGTTAAGAAAAGCCCTAGAGTTTAAGTGGGGAGTTCTGATGGAAGAAATTGGCCTGTGGATACCTGATGTAGTTGACAACAAAGAGCACGATGATAAACCTGAGGGTGTAGAAGAGATCGGTAATACATTAATTTACATCGTGTTCGTACATATACATTTAATATTGATTCTGCATTCCATATATGCCAAAAAAAAAAAAAAAAAAAAAAAAACAGTTCTGTTATTCAGGACTTTATAGTTTCAACTGAACCTGCTACTGTGGTGTGATTAAATTTGGGAAATAGCTATATATCCACTGAGGTTATGTTCTCTCTCCAGAGGACCCATTACCTGGCAGGCCAGTTCCTCCAGAGTGCAATGCTGAACTTCATACGGACTATGATGGTGCAGCTGTGAGATGGGGTCTCACTCACCCTAAAGAGAGCGCAGCGGACTGTTGTCAAGCTTGCTTGGATCAAGCCAAGAATGCCAAGCCAAATCAAAAGAAATGCAACATATGGGTTTATTGCCCTTCTGAGTTTGGGTGCTATTCACCAGATATATATGAACACAAACTTCATGAGTGCTGGCTGAAATATGTAAGTTTCAGTATACCTCTTATTTGTATGATTCATGAAAGTTACTTCTTTCCAACTTGTTCCATTATCTTGCAAACTAACTCAGACTAAAAGTCGATCTGATATCAAAATGCAGGCAGAACATCCCAAAGTGAATTTTAAGGATAATTATTCTGAATCTTATCGAAGTTCTCACCCAAGAGCACCATTGATTGTTCCATGGGTCTCAGGCATTATTAGAGCGTGATTGACCAAAAGAATGGGCAGTCACCTTATACATCTTGTAGAATTTAGTATATTTCTGTTACTTCCTTCTTTGGGGCTCTGGGAAAGACAAAGAAGTGGGGCTCTTTCCCTAAGGGGAAGTCATTTTTGTTTATCGTAACAGGGAAGTTGATTACCTCGGGGACGAAAATTTCAAGTTGAACACTGGTGCTGACTGCTGAGGTAGGTAGATTGTTTTATAGTTGAACATGGAAATGGTTCTTTTTTGGATCGTAATGCGAGAAAATCAATTGGATATGTTGGATTTGTGGAGTCTTACTTACCTTGTTGCGGCAAGTTATCTTTTCTCCCTCACTTTGTAGTGATTAATCGCTGTTACTGTCTATCAGCCTCATTTCATTTTTCACATTGTGGCGGTACCCACCACTTGGACGGTCTATTGTTGATGTTTGCTTCGTCAAGAAAATTGTAACAGGGATGATTTTATTTTGATGCCTGATGGTATGTGCTAAGTTGTTACATTATGATCTCGCTTGAGATGACATAATGAACCACGATGTGGATTCAGTCATCAATCCGTTGTCGTTGCTTCTCAAGTTCTTTAGTTTTGCTGTGATCGCTTGGTTAGTAATGACATACAAATTTTCAAATGCCCATAGGCTTGTGGATGTTGTACTGTAAGTCAAAGTCTTGATCCGCAAGACAACTACAAAGATTGACTTTTTAATTTGAAACTTGTAACTCCGACATATAAAGAAGAAACTCAACTCATTGAAATACACCATTTTCTGTATGATTACAAAAATTTATTTGACGTCGTTGCTTTTCATGTTCTTTCATTTAGTTGTGATCACTTGGTTAGTAGCGACATGTCAATGTCTCTTAGGCTCGGGAGTCGGGATGTTGTAATATAAGTCAAAGGCATGATCCACCAGACAACTATAAATTCCAGTTATGCCTATATTTTCGCTCATTTGTAACTTTCTTAGTTTGAAACTTATAACTTGACATAGGAAGAAGAAATTTAACTCCTTCAATTACTCCATTTTGCGTAAACAACAATTCCCACGACTTAAAAGATTATGATATTCCATTGCGACAATTCACTTAATAGTTAATACATCAAGTTCATTAACATAGAGAGCAACCTGAGACACTTTTACTCTCAAGTTTTATCTAGAACTGAAAATGGAGTGATTTTTCTCCACGACAGAAAAAAAGAGGGCATTTTAGCCTTAGGCCGCCCATAGAGAGTTCATTAAGTTATCGTCTGCAGATGCCAACAGAGCCTCTAATTCTGGTTCCAGCTCTATGCGCTCCGATGGATTCTCCGAGCTCTCCATCTTCACCTCATACACTTCATCGACATTCTCTCCATTCATTGCCTCTCCAATATCTTTTGTTACCGTTATCTCTGGGCTATGCTTCAGAGTCTCAATCCTCTGCTTAACTTGCTCCACAGTCTTGGAAATCACAGTGCCAAGATCATTCAACTCCGACAAGCTTAGCGAATCCATCTCGTCGTCGACGAAGTTATCGGAAAAGATCTCTCTCACACGTTGGAACATAATCCAGGTAATTTCTTTCTCCTCCGTCTCCACCTTTGCTTGCTTCAGCTCCTCGCTCAGTTTCGATAACCTTTGCTTGAGGAAATTCTTTAGGTCTGTCTCCGCTTCGTTCTTCTCCGATTCTGGCATATTCTCCATCCGCGAGATCAAGCGTTGGGCCTCTGGAACAGATGGCCATACCAAAGGGCGTGGGTTGTGTGGGTTATAGATCAAAGCACAAGCCTCTACTCCAAAGAGTGTCGTGAGCTCCTTGATTCTATTCAACAGGTACTGTTGTTTCTGGACGAAGAGTGATTTCCTTTCCATGTTTTTGATCAAAGCAAGCTTGATTTTTTTAGGGCATGTGCAGACAGTGTGTGAATAATGGGACCGATATTAAGAAAATCAAATGCTTTGTATGTTCTGTTGCTCTGAACAACCTATGGTTCTTATAATGTCAATGATGGGTGAATAATTAATGCTCGCATATTTTTTTCCTGAATGTGCAAGGCTGAATTTAGGATAGAAGTGAGAAAAAAAATCCCTAGCAATAATTTTGTGATATTGTTGTCATTGGCATACTAATTGTGGTGGTTGGTGCATGGAGTCGGCATATTGTATTTGGTATGTGTAGATCACATTTATGGTAAAAAATCTGAGGTTGAATCGTAGCATTGTCCATGTACGTATTCATATGTCCGAGTGCAACTCCTGTTACAATTAATTCATTTCATATTGTTTTTGAAACACGACTCGACTTATGAATAAGTAAGAAGAAATCGTTCAACAATTTGGCTTGCTCGTGTGTATACCGATTACTCCACTTGTGTTGTATTTACAAGACTGACAGTACTGTGTTTTAGTTGCTTTGTTACTGTTTAAGCATCGTTATGTGAAATTGCATTTTCTGGTTCTAGTATATGTTGTGTAAAATTTTATGCTTTGCATGACACTTTTACAACATGGACCCACCTAGAGAGTAAATGTGACCAAATTTAACCTTAATTCAAATATTGTACATTGTAAAGGATTTATCTCTTCCTTTCACTTTCATAAAATTCATAGCAGAGATCCAAGCCATTCTTTCATTTTCTAGCAGATAGACAAGAACCATAGAATGGAACTGTTTTAGAATTAGATTTAAAAACTTATAATAATTTAGACCGGTTAATATGTAATTTGCCTTTAACTGCCATCTTCTGTTGTTACATAAGTAAAACCTTTCAAGATGAAGGTTTAAAGATAATCGTGCTTATGCTATTATGTTGCTAATTTGTTGTGTGACTTGTTTCGTCACAGATTTCTAATAGTTCATCCTTTAATTTGGAAGTTTGACAGTATCATAAAGAATGAAGACTCACTATGACATCAGAGGCTTGCTTGTATGTATGTTGACCAAAGCCTTGAAACCTACGCAATTAGTGTTTCTTTCATTGATCACAACATTAAAGAAGCTGCTCTTAATTCATAGATTATGATCATATGAAGCTAACGGCTTCCTCACATATGCTTCACACTTCATTTAGAGGTACATTTCTATGCAACTTCTTACATATATGCAATACGTTTTCATGTTAGTAATATATATGCAACACAAACTTATCTGTCAGTGTCAATGATTACTTGTATATAACTATATAATACTTTTGTTACTCCATAAATTATCCTAATAGACTAGTATGGCCTTAATGATTATTTTTACTGAAAAATCAGATACTTTTGAAAGTTTAAACCTACTAGCATGTAACAATTAACGCCTGTGATCCACTTGGGCGATTTTCTACTTCTAATCTCATTCTTCTCCATGGTATATGATTGGATACGTGAATATCTATATTAATTGCTGACTTCATTGATGTTTTATATTCTATAGTACCTACGGACTTACTTCGACAAACCTCTTTGGAAACTACAATTTAAATTCACGGTTCATATATTAATTTCCATTATAAAATAAACTAATTTTTAAAATAGCAATTGTTGGCACATGAATATCTATATTAATTGCTGACTTCATTGATGTTATATATTCTATAGTACCTACGAACTTACTTCGACATACCTCTTTGGAAACTACAATTTAAATTCACAGTTCATATATTAAATTCCATTATAAAATAAACTAATTTTTAAAATAGCAATTGTTGGCACCTTTCCTGCCACTAAAGGAAAGCCAAGTTAAATGTATTCCAAGAATGCAGTACTCTTCATTTGATTAAATGCTAACATAAACAGAAACTACTGAAGAAGAACTTCCTTAAAAACTGTTATTACTTATTGGATTAGTTGAACTCACGATATGTATATTATTATTAGTAAAACTATGTAGTGTTTCATCATATGTACGTAGTAATATTAATTTTATGCCGCAATCTTCGGCATAGTTTCCACTACTAAAAAACTTAGTCAAATGTATTGCAAAAATGTGTTATTTCATCATTCTATATTTATTCTGTAGTAACTTATTTAGACCTGTAAATACACACACACACACATGAGTGGGTATCTTGCATATAATATATGCTTAAAAAGATGAGCATTTTCACATTTCAAATTAAGATCCCTCAACAGTGAAGATCTTAGCTAAATCATTTTAACTAGATGAATGACATGAATTATTTTTATTGCATATAATTAGGATTAAGTTTCATATTCAATGATCAGCGGTAAATTGTCTCACTTTCCACTCATTAATTAATACACGGTGAGTTATGAAACAAGTAAAGTGACAGACAGTTTGTAACAGTTGATGCTTGTTGACTGTCTTTTATATTTCCTTGAATTTGATCCTGATAGTTGAAATGAATCAAATCTTTAAATTGAGATATTCTTCGTGGAAGAACACACGTTAAGCGAATCCTTAGAGTTCATTCACTAGCATTTACTTGATTTATCATTATTCTTGCTCCACCAGAAGTTTCTTTTAATGATTTTGTGGTTGAGACAATTATCTTCCTCCTTCAGATCTAGGTGTTCTGCAATGAACAACACGTTTTAAGTGAAAACCCATTGTGCGTGCACCATCATTCACCTTTGATGTGGGAATACTTTTTCTACCATTAAATGCAGTATAGTTTTTATTTTATGGTGGTGGCCTTGACTCTTGTTTGGCTAGAGTGAGGTGTCATCTCCATTGATTGGTTGAAGATGTCAAGTGATAAGTACAAGTGAAAATTTGTGCAATTTAGGCTTATTGGTGCCCTCACATGGAGATGGGACGCCGCATGGGCGTGGAAATGGAGTCGCTTTTTCTCAGCATGCATGGCATGCAGTTTGAGTGTAAAATGATGGTTTGAGTCGCGCGCGCGTGTTTGCGCTTATTTCACGCATGACATGCAGTTTGAGCACAGCGTGATGGTTTGGATCACACGCATTTGTGCGCACACTTTATTTCTTGTGAATTTTCATGTCCTATCGAGTGCAATCCTGGAGATTTGTCACAATAAATAAATGTACAGACAAAAAAAAAAAAAAAGAAAGAAAAAGGAAAAAAAAAAGAAAAAGAAAAAGAAAAAAGAAAATAGAAGAAGAGATGAATTAAATACACATTCATTAATTTCTTAAAGGCAATTAGAGGAGCAATATGATGTGGTTAGGATCTAACTTGTCCCTCTACAATTAAACTTATTTGAAGATAGAATTAGCAATAAACTATCAAGTAGATTCTCGACTATTTGAATATTAAGATAGAGAGCTATTATTGATTGCTGTATCACTAAGGAAGTATCAGCCAGATCTACCTCGTGATGCAATAATCTAATGGTGGATTCTTAAACTGAAATCTGAAACCCAAGGAGTTGTTATGAAGCATATAATTTCATTTAATTTATTTGAATATTTAACTCTGGTTGTTGTTCATATGTCTTGGATCTTCAGTCCGAAATCATTCCATTTTCTCTCACACTTTCGAGTTATACATTGACGCTCACAAAAGTAATCCAGAATTCCATAAATAAAAGATGACACTTTTGAAATTGGAAACACACATCACAAACAATAAGAAATTGATAAACACTGGTGACTGATGTAGTGTGTGCATGCGATTCAGAATTTAAAAAAAAAAAAGGAAAAAAGGAAAAAAAAAAAAGCGGTCAAAGCCTACATCATATGGCTTTGTTATTCAACGATGAATCGCTAATTGACTGGACACACTGCATCAAACACCGTTTCTTCTGCACCTGATCAACGGAAAGGGCCATTAGACCAGAAAGGGTTGAAGCTATTGTCTCCAAAAGGAAGCATAGACTCCTCTCCTGCAAATCCTATCTGTTCATGCAGGTTCATGAGCCAAGGAGCCCTCTGCAGATCCATGTTGACATCATAAGTAGTGGGTGCTTCCTGTGCAGGAACAATCTGTCGACCCTCTGGTGCTGCATCTGCTGGTACCACAGACAATGGCATGGTGCTATAACTAAGAGGCACCTTGTTGATCCTGTCAAGTTTTTGCTGGATCTCCTTCTTGTACTGGTCAATGACCCACCCGAGATCATTTAGATCCACCAGGTTCAACCCAAAATCTGGCCCTCTCCCTGTCAAGGAGTGGTGCATGACCCTAGTGATCTCCTTCTCACGGTTCTCTCTTAGCTGCTTCTTCAATTGCTCTTTCAGTTTTTCCACCCTTTGCTTGAGGAAAGACTCTTGGTTCATCATTTTCTTATTCTGTTCCATTTCGGGCATCCTTTCAAATTTTGTTAGAACGCGCTGAACCCCTACAGGGGAAGGCCAGACTTCAGGTTGAGCGTCATCAGGGCCATAGATGATGGCACATGCCTCAATCCCACAGAGGGTACTGAGTTCATGCACCTTCTTTAGGAGGCCCTTCTTTCTCTTCTTATACGTTGCCTTTCTTGCAGAATCATTGGTAATGTAAGCAAGCTTAACCTTCTTCCTGGTCATTTTTACCCAGAAAGAAAACAACAAGAAATAAGGGAAATAGAAGATTTGTGTATGCTCTTGCCCTGAACAGATAGTGCTATATATAGAACAGATGTGATGTGGTGGTATGGGCTATGGCTCTTTCATGTCATGATTGGTGGTTTTGATGAGTAATAATTGGGTGGCAATTCAACTTTTCCCTCTGTATTCTGAAACGCAGATTCATTCACATTACTATGGGCTTTAATCTTACCAATGTTACCATATATTCTCATTCAATATAGGCTAGATGGTAGAATATGCGGTGCTTAAATAAAATAATTTAAATTAGATTTAAAAATCCAGGCTAGCAAAGAGTGATAATTTGGTAACAATTTCATTGAGAAATTAATTCTTAGTTTTCTGGTAACTGAATCTTATTTTAAATTGCTCATCCTTAGACTGATTCAGAACTATTGACAATGTATCTGGATCATACACTGTAACTGAAATGTGAAATTTGCTGTGTCCTAATATGCATTGACCTGTCATTTTTTCTGTGTTGGGAAAGAAATTATGTAGACATGGAAGCTAATTATGGTTGACAGATGGACTTAATCAGCATTCGGCTAATTGAAATGAGTCACCAAGACATTTGAATTCGAGAGGGGAGATGTAAGTAGAAAGAAAACGTGATTCTGAAGGTATATTCTTTAATTTCCTGATACATGCATACTAAATATGCCTGCCTGCATGCATGAAAGCGTGGTGCTTTTTTACATTGATGTTACTTGGCAATAGAGTCCTAAATTTATGTATGTGTTTTATCATATCCACTTGCACATAGAATTTCAGGATTTATTTATAAAGAAACCTGGGCCATGCTAAGTAATGCACTGCGTTATATTAAATAAATATTGTTCAAAAATAGATAATGAATTTGCATTTTATCAGATATTAACATGACTTACAAGAAAATTACCTGTTATTTTGGATTATACCATTCAGCAGAGCATACTTACTCTCGTATACCTATTTTGTGACTTGTGCATAGATTAGTTTCACTTGTGACAGAATATACCAAATAAAATGTTAGTTCTTGATAACATTGATGTTGATCTTATTCTAAACAGGGAAGGAGTTTATATGCATTGTATTCATAGAGAGAGAGAGAGAGAGAATGAACCAAACAAGATCTTTCATTAACGTGAGAGCTTAAGAACCATTCTTGATCATTCAAAGAAATGATCTCAATGGTTAAGATTAAATAAAAAATGAGGTGACAATTTCGCAATAATAATACTTTATAGAGAATGTGGCTTATTTGTATATAGTCTTGAAGATAAATAAGTCAATTACATATCAAAATAGGTGGTGACATTGTTGTAAATAAGTTGAATTTAAAAATTAAGTTGATTAACATATGAGAATTATAACAGTCAAGTTGGGATATGAATTGAAATCGTAGTTTGGGGGTCCTAATTTGGTAGATTGTTTTAGATTATTATAGAAGTGCGTTTGTGGCAGGAAAATATATTTTTGAAATTATGGATAGTTATATTGTAGGCTAAACTTTGCCGAAATTTCGCTATAAGTAATAATTTCAACAATAATTATAATTATTTTAGTGCCCATTCGGTAATCTTCTCATAATGCAAAATGACAAATTGCTGAATTGTCCAAGTTGAACAGCTTAAATACACATTAATACGCATGTTACCATACACTTATTTAAATACTTGACATATATCTGTAAAATTTTCTATTAATGTATACTCAGTTAGTCCCAACATGAGTGTTCACTTTACTTTTTTGTTTGTTTGTTAAGATTAAGAATGAATTAGTTAGAGTTAGGTTTTCTCTTATATTCTCATGGGCTCTTTTTATAACTTATTTTGGGAATACTATTAGTAATTTATGGACAACTAACTAAAACCAAGGAGAATGTGGACCCTCATTTTCAGGTTGAGAGAGTAATATTGTATAGGCTTGGATCTAACAAAAAGATGGAAATGATCTAATTAACAACTAGTTCTCCTCTTCAGAGCTTTTACCTTACATTTTCTGTTTGTCTAAAATGCAATGACAACCTAAATGGCATACCCAATTAGTAGTCATGGTGCCTAAATCTCACCATTCTAAAACAGAAATAAACAATTCAAATCTAACAAACGATGTATGTAGAAAACTAATAGTTGGTTATTTGCTAGGGGAGGTTATTCAAAAAATTTATCAATACGGAATGTATTTGCCATGCGAACCTAACTAAGACAGTTTTCCTTTTTACCAATGGCGTACACAACTTATACCCTTATAGTGTATACAACCAAATATTATAATCCGTTTGTTTTTATGATTACTTTTCTAATGATGATGATGATGATGCATTGATGCTAAATGATTGAATAACAATCCATTTATGTTGTTGACCCCTCAATCTATAATGCTGTCATCGAGTCCAGACTTCAATGACATAAGGATCCCACAAAATTCCTCAAATGCTTCTGCAGCAGAGATTTTTTTTCTAGTCCTCCTGACCAGCCTTGTCATCTGTACTCTTAGACAATGTGTTCTTGCATCATGAATGATAGAATCAGAGAGCGCATCTCAATTTATAGCCATCAAGTCCTTGAAAACACTAAATTTCCTCATCTTTTATGGCAGGCTTGTGACTTACATCTTCACTAAAAGAACGTGTACTCCCTATACTCATTGAAAAAGTAGACTTGCAATCTGTTTGGTTTGTGCCATGAAAAACGAGCACAGGACGTGACAACTAAGTTCTCATAAGTATGACATGTGTGTGGAATTATTTAATATTAATATAACTAAGCAGTTTCTGTCAACATTGCTGCTGAAAGTGCACAGGCTGAGAAGCAATACGCACTCCGATGATTTAATACGTTTCACAAAGAACATCTTCCTCAGATAAAATGTTTATGCATAATGTATAACTGTCCAAGCAACAGCTCTAACCATTCATTTGCTAAGGGAAAAAGTTAAATAACTTATAGAGTTCCCCAATGTAGATCTAAATCCTTGTGGTCTAGCGGAGATAGGTCATATATTTAATAGTTTGGAGACCACTATAGTTAGTCTAATACAAGCTGATTTCCCCAGTTATGCTGTTTTAAGGTTTTAAAAAAGATACAATTCAACAGAGTTTAATAGCCAGATGAAAACACCATAACATGATAAAATCTTGGAAAGAACCTGCTACATCTGTGTAAATGCAAAGACATATTAGTCATAAACTCTTATATTAGCCGTCCATTACTTCTGTGGTCACCTGCTAGGTCTGTGTGAGCACGCCTCCCCACTAATTTGTATGAAACCATTAGAAGTTTTGATATTTTTCTCAATGTTTAGCACAAGTAATAGTAGGTGCCCCTAAAAGTTATTGTGTGCTGTGAGAAGTTAGTGTGTGACTTATTTGATTTCCTTTTTATTGGTAAAAAGACAAATTTTAATATTATGTATTTATTTAGCTTTCAAATTCAAAACTAATATAATTAAAAAAATTCAAAACTAATATCCTCCATAAAATTAAAATAAAATATAATTTATTGTTAGAATATAAATGTATTTTCCATACTCTATTTATATTATTTTTTTGAAACCACACTCTTTTTTATTTATTAAATTAGTTATAAATATTAAAATAATTTAGTGTACATGCCAGAACATGCTTTGATTTCAATTTGCAAATCTTTATGATTTCAATCCAAATATTGATGATTTCTTATAGATCATAACATTTGTGGTTTTCAGGTTTCAAAGGATCTATATGTATTCTGCTGGTAAAATTTGTATTTCCTTTTTTTACTGGTGCTCATTTGTATACTTATCCAGTCCAAATCCATTTAATTTGTGTCCCTATCAATATAATCAAACATGCACCTGACGTTGACATTAATCTCCAAGTTAGGTGACTTTTTGGAAGATACTACTTGGGGTTTTTGGGTAGATACCGGTAAGATTTTATCCCTATAGTTTTTTATTTTTATTTTTTTATTTTATATATATATATAAATGAAGCATGACGATGAGAAAATGCATTATAAAGTTAATTACGCTAGCGTTAGCTTTTATTCGATTTTCTGGAGCTGTACTAAATGAATCAAGGTGTCATGTTCGTTCCAAATATTTGGCAATTGTCTGAGCAGACCAACTGTTTCGACTTACTTCACCTTGAGATTATGTGATGCATGTGAACTGTGACTATGTTGATCAAAATTAGTTGATTGTATACATAATCTTATTGAAAGAGTAAGTTTTTAGGCTATATGAAAGTTCTTTTCTTCACTGATAAATTTCAGTTTTATGGCTTTCATTTTTTAGAATATTTATACCGCTTGTTACTAGCAGCTCTTAGTTGACATAATAATGTTTGTTGCATTGAAAGGTGGTGGTGGGCCAATCGTGGGTGATATGTGGGCTTTGAAGGATCTTATTGAAGATCGGTAAGTGACTTTCTTTTCATAGTTTTAGTAAGAAATTCAGATATGTTATACTTTATTCCTCAAGTTCTTGAACATAACTTGCATTGTTGCTTCTACCTGGCAGGCGGGACCATCACTTTGTAAATTAATATGCTACACGATTACAACATTTTCATGATAGGAA
>JAYMTE010000858.1:0-15426 GCA_036897545.1 Pelargonium fulgidum
TATAGGAAACAGGACTCTGTACCTCTACTTTGAATACACTTCTTTCTCATACCGTTGAGCCTACTTCTGATTATAGCTACTATTTCCTTAACTTTAAAAGGATGCAACGAAAATTCTTTATATGCTTATAATTAAAGTCACCGGTTTCCTTTCTATATAAAACTTGATTTTAACCGGGGATAGATACTCAAAATGTGTAAGAAGCTTAACGGAGTCCTTTTAATTACTCTACTCAAGTTTTGAATGTAGCGATATATGTATGGTGGTTCTTCTATCTAAAAAAGGAAAGATATAATAGTATCTATGGGATAAGTATGATACTTGAGTATATGGTATGCGCCTTAACATAAAAGTAAGAAATTTCAATAGAATATTCATGGTATTTCACGTCATAGATTGATAATTATAATAGCTTAGGAGATTTAGTTGTTATCTCTTGTTTAGTTTGCGAGTCTTTATTACTTGATAATTAGATCTATTACAGGACTTTCATTTTCACCTTCTATACTAGAAGGAGTTATTGCAGACATCTACCAAAGGATACACTATTAGGAAAAACCAAGTATTCTTATCCTTAAGTGTAGTACTTAAGACGCCCAAGCAAAAACTCGGGTGCCCCTCTATATTAGCAGGTTCAAAAAATTCATGAGGCTTGTCATCTATTGAGTTATGGAACGTGAAACTCCGCGAGAATCGGCTTCTTTTTATTAAGGAGTTAAGCAATATCTAATTTCTTTCTACACCGATACAAAGAGCAGGGCTTTTTCCTAAATGATAGGGTGGGGCTCTTGCAAGAATTTCTTAGAGAACGCTTACTAACAATAAAGTAAAGGCAGTCCGCAGCGAACCCATGCTTTTGGATGAAGTGCGCTACCGAGTATCGGCTTGGAAGGGGTTTGATAGCTAATTAGCGTACCTTTTACTAGCTTTCAAGACAGGATTCCCTTATAAGTGATTGATGACAAATTTCTTATATGTATAAAATCCTTAACAACTTGTATCTTTTGTAGATTAGCCCTGCATTTACCCATTGTATTAAGGTATTTATCTCTTTTTTGAGAGCTTGTGATAAAAGCGGAGTTCCTTTACTAACAGTTATCTCCAATTTCACGGAGCTTGCAGCTTAGGATATGTATATATCTATGCGTTATAACAGGTGGGAGTTCCCTCGCGGATACTACTTCCTGTGCTAGTTCTAACTAAACATTACAATTGGGCCAGTAATCTGTATTAAGCAGTTTTGTTGTCAACGAGTCAGTAAGAATATTTCTTTCAAAGATAAGAACTTCTTCCTATTATTAAATATAATACATAATCTTTATTGTTCAAAATTCTTTTGGTAAGTAGTATCACTATCACAATTCTATATTAGGAAGCAGGAACTCTTGGAAAACCTAAGATGTATACCGATAACAGATAAAGTGAAGCTGTAGTATACTTTTGATTAATTAGGAAGCGTAAAACGGCATAAATATAGATTGCTGTGTTTGGCCCGTGCTCTACTAAGTGGAGCTCCTTGAGCACAATATCTTTATTAGGATTCTCCACAAAAAGAAAGAAGAATCGTTAAATAATTAAATATAAGAAGAGTCACATAAATTAAGTACTCTAAGGAAGCTATTATATACATCTCTATTACCTCGGATTCACCGGTACAAGAAATTAGGTAGGATTCTGCTAATAGGACAAGACCTCCTAAAAAAAAAATAGGAAAATATAATGAGATATTATTTATTTATAGTTATAAGGTTTTCTTCACTATATAAGATAAGGTGACAATTCTTCAGCTCGTAGAGGAAGTCTATCTTACAAGGACAGTCTCAAGACTGCCCTATTTTGTTTCTTTAGCGGAGGCAGGACTTAAACCTATGTTTTGAGATCATGAGCCTTATGAGTTTACCAACTGCTCTACCCCGCGGCTTTTTCCATCAATAAAAGTGTATAATCCTGAAGCTAAATAAATTCGTGAAAATAGCATTATCCCTTACTAAGTTTTTTACCCACTCTCGCCATTTACTTTATATTTTTACTATAGCACTTAGCTATTACACTATCCCCGTTTGGAGTTACACAAATCGGGATATTTCCCACTTTAGGTTTATACTTATTAGCACTCTACTTCAAGTTAAGCCCTTATCAAATAGGTATAGCACTGGTGAATTCAGAGCCCTTAAGTTTTTTTAGGCTGTTAATTAAGGAAGGGACAGAAAGCAATTCTAATAGAGTACACTAAAGCAAGAGTAATTTAATTCCCGATATGAAACAGTTAAAACCCGATTGAGAAAACCTTCAGTATAGAAATTCTTGCCTGTATTGCGAGTTTAGGTACTTTTTAGGCGTCTTTTTTCATATACTTAATCTAGCATCCTTTTTACTCACACATGCAAGTCGAGGAGTTTACTCAGCTTGATCCAGGAGCGCTTTAGTTTTTTCTGTCCTTAAAGTAGGGGTCTTAAAAGGTAGAGTACGAAAAGGGCTTTAGAATCGGTTTTATAATAGGGTTTTTATGCTTTTTGGTTTAGCCTAGGATATTATGTCTTTTTCCAAATTCTGCTAATATTTGCTGTGTTTTAGTCAAAGCATTTCTACTCAGTCTCAAGGAACTCTAAGTTAGTTTTTGAGGATAACTGAATCATTAAAACCCTCAGTTGCACTTCTGTTAAATTTGCGCTATAGTTACTCAATTTATTAGTCGAGCGAGTCAGGAAATATGCTGTATCAAAGCTAAAAAAGCTGTCAATTTCTCAAGCCCCTTAAAAAAGGAGAACACTTAATAGACAGACAGCTCTATATACAATATTTTCTTTTTGTATACCGCGTTTTACAATAGTAATCCTGAAATCTCAACTTAAAGAATATATCCTCACGCACGAATTTCATTTCAAGCAAAAGAATACATACAAGGGTTAATCAACTTAGAGTCTAATGAGTTAGTTAAATACTACAAATACCTTAGAACCCCCTGCCCTACGAGGGATAATCTTAAGCTCTTAATTAAAAAAGTTCGCGGCAATGGAAAATCTTTCCAAGTCTCTTGCGGAGCAACCCTTTTTGTATCGGGATATCTTAGCGGTGCTTTATTAAATTAGACCAAATAGGACTTTTAAGAAACTGAATAAGATATAAGAGATTCTTGTTCGCTGAGTTAAGAGTTTTCGTTTGGCAAAAGAGATGTTTCGTAGTTCTATCTATATAATTAAGTTTTCTTATGGTTCGCTAAATGCATTGGTTGGGGTGTGTATAATGTAACGGAGCCTTTTAGAAAAAGCAGGTACGAAGCCTTTTGGCACTAAGAATCCGTCTGTTGCTTTGACAGGATTTGCTTGTATAAAAGCGATAGTATCTATATTATATAAATAAAAGAATACTACAACGAAATGAATACAATAACTACAGTAAGTCCAGGGAATCCTAACAACACCAAGAAGACTAATACAGGTATTATCTCCCTTACGAAGACAATTCCAGGTCTAGCTCCTGATTGATAAGAGTACTCAAAAGGCTAAGAAAACAGCTCTGCTGAGTGGTACAAAAAGGCTGAGAGAGGTCTAGCTGCTAATAAGTTAGGTATGCAGAAGAGTAAAAAAAGAAGAAAAGAAGAGTGGTATCTCCTTTAAGACTAAGACATGTCTAGGTCTTAAGCTAAAGTTATAGGTTTAGCTGCAAAGACATAGGTACAAGTATGAAGAGTAACAAAGCACAGGATACAATAAGTATTAAGTATAAAGAGTAAGCACTTATGCAAGTCTTTTTTTTTAGAAGTAAAGGATAGTTTATTAAAGTATCGTATCGTACAGGATTCAGGCACTTCTAATGAGTTTTCAATTTCGGATAGTAAGAGTTGGGAGTTAAAAGAATTGAAGTGAAGCTAAAGCAATCCGTTTCTGGTAAAGATATATTTTTAACTAAGGGATACTTTCTTTTTTGTTTCCCAGTTTTCTAGCGAGCAAGAGCCGTTTAAGAACTAGCGTAAGTTAGACTTTTACTATTAAAACCAGATTAGGACATAAACCTAGCCCTGTTTTTAGAGACCCTCAAGAAGCTTAAGGGAGCTTTTTGAATACCCAGTACACAGTGCTCCTTATATTGAGAGCATACCCTTAAAAAAAGACTCCTAAGGCGTTTAATAAATAAAAAAGTCAAAAGTCTATCTATTAATATAATAAAGACTTCCTTAGTTGTACACAATACGGCAAAGAAATCCCTGTATAAAAAGCGGATTTTAGCTACAGAAGTTTACAGCAACTTTAGAGTCCTAAACCGCAAAGGATACCGAGATTATAAAACAGCTTCTATCTTCTAGAATACCTTATAAGACGCAAAACCAGTAAAATTGAAGTCAAATAGCTGGGAGTGCGTTTAAAAGCTTTTTTTTAGTGTTACATAGTTAGGGAGAGGTTTAATACTGTTCTAGTAATAACGGGGCTATTTCCTTTTAGGAGGCTCCAGATAATTACTATGAGCCTTTACTTAAGCTTCCCCTTACTTTATTCTAACTAGATTTGCTTAGATTAGGTGCCTCGCAGGTAAACTCATGCTAAACTTTTAGGCTTATTAACCATTCCTAAGAGACCCGTTTCTTTACTAGTATAAACTAGCAATTCGAATTCTACTTTACCTTCCTAAAAGACAAAGGAAACCGCTTACAATTCTTAACTAGGATGAGGGACTCCGGTTTAGGCTTTTCTATCTACTAAAAAAGGTTTTTATTTAGCTCTAGCTTGTTTAGTCAATGTACTTGGATTGGAAAACTCCCTAACAGACTTGTAGAATTTCCATCATTACTATAAACTAAGGGAATCGCTTAAGATCCAGGGTTTCTAATTGCTCCTTTCATCGCCTCTCTTCCGCAAGCCTGACTTTTCAAGTAAGGGAGCTTCCCCTTATTTATACTAAACTAAATTACCTTCTTAAATTCTGTAAAATACAGGAAACTTTTTAACTTGTTTGTTACTCTTTTATTCATACCTAGAACTATCTTAGTCTTTCTATCTACACTCTCTATTTGTACTTTTTAAGCCTTAGCAGCTATTATACCTATCCTTAAAAAAATTCAAAGAAAGAGGCTACCTTAATTGAATTCTTAGAACCTTTCAATCGGCTTTACTTTAATAGACCTACTTACTCTAGAGAAATCCTATCTAGTTAAGCTAAAGAGAATGCCTCGCAAGCTGCAAACTCCTGTAAAAGCTATTTTAGAGATCTTCTTTCTTCCTAAACCCGAAAAAGGGACTCTTAACTGGAAAGTAGAAGTTTCTTGACTTGCTGCAAAATATACAAATAGAAACTCTACCGAAACCTCTTACGAATTTCTTAATTTCTATTGGTGACATAGAGTCTGTAATCCCTACTAAACTAAGTACCTTAGTACTATCCAGAAATCCAGGAAACCCGGTTGAGAAACAGCACCCACGTTACTATCTAGAATCTCAAATATATGCTGTTCGGACGCCTTGTAACCGAGTTTTTACCTATTGGACCTCCTTAGCACTGATTTTAGTGTATTATTCTTGCTTGAGTTGCTTTGCTTTAGGGGCTTAGGCTTAGCTAGATCGGCACCCTTTCTCACTAATTTACTGTCTACCCCTTTGACTCTTTTTAGTACAAACTTCAATACCCTAACAATTCAAAAAAGTTCTACTTTCTATTTAGACTCCAAACCGGAAACCTACAAGAGCAACTACTTAATGAAAGACCTTCCATCAGCCAAACCCCATTTAAAAATGGCAGATAGATAAAAACAAAACAAATCATGCTCATTCTTATACCTAGAATCTCCTTTTTCTTTGAGTTTCGAGACTCAGTCCGGTGGTATTTGACCTCTTTAGCACCGATTTTATTGTATCCTTTTGCTTACTTTATACCTTTCTTTAGACCTACCTGTAAATAATAGAAAGGAACCTACTTTCAAACGGGATTCCCATCAAAGCCCCCAGTGAATTTGCCAACCCATCGACTTCCTTCAGCAGCTCTAGAAAGCCCGGGTGTAGACTTTCCCTTATACCTATCTCTTCCAATAAAACCTTAAAAAGATCTCCTAGAAAATCCATATCTACTGGTAGAAGCATAAAAATCCAAGAGAAGAAAGAAAAGAGAACCCACGTTTCATTACGAATACCCATCCTGGAAAACCCAAGTCTTAGACGAGAAAACAAAGCAACTGGCAACCCATAAAGTAAAGAGCAACTACTGACTTGACTTAAAGAATTTCCAATCAATAAAAGCTCCTAAAAAGGAAGACCAGTGAAATAAAACACCCCTCATTTTGATATCCGGAATGTCTAGCATGCCTTTTATCTGCAGTTTCAATACTAAATTAGGGTTCCTCAAAATCTTTCTCACTGTTTTTACTATAGAATTCTTTAGTTGCTCCTAAACAAACCCTTCTCGCTTGAACTAACACCGAGGAAACACTATCCTGGGAACTTCCCCGACTCTAGGACTAAAAGAAGGCCCTTTATTTTAATCTAGTTCTGAAACTCCTACTCAACTCCAAATTCTGGAACACACTCAATTTGACATTCAAAAGGAAATGCTTCCAATAAACGCTAAGGCTGAACTAGGCCTACTTTTTCTCCTATTTCGTTTACTTTCTTGCAACCAGAAATTCCCTACCTACAAAAGAATATCCCTCCTCAAAAAGCACAACTCTCTCCTTCATTTCAATATTCAATTACCGACTTTATACTGTTTCGTGAAAGACTCTCGAGCCTAAGCTAGCTAAGAACCCGGGCTATGGATTCATCCAAACAACACTCATTTTTATACCTAAGACTATCTATTAGAAACCTAGTATACTAAACTAATACAAACAAACTACTAGAATAGAATAAAGACAGCAGCTTCCTTAAGGCTCCCTACTGGACTCAGGATTTCCCATATCCCATAAAACCAGGGACTCAGGATAAAAACGACCTAGGAATAGCAGAACTTTTTGGACGGCCCTTATTTTGAATTACTTTCCTTCTGTACTCTGCTTTCTCACTTTCTAAGTAGCACACCACTGGTTTTGAGTTCTTTCCTTAATATCTGATACTTTACAGACTAAACAGACTTTCACTCGGAATGCCTAGGAACCAACTCCCCTTTTGTTTGAAAACAAATTCTACTCTAACTGAACTGGGAAACCAAAGGGAACAGAGGGAGCAAACTAATTAAAGGAAGGGCTTTCCGGTCAAAGAAAAGCTACAGAAAGCGGGGAATCTTGCCAAACTTGAGACCTAGCATGTAAATTCAATTTAGTTAGTTAGGGTACTTATTCCGACACCTACTCATACCACCCTTTTTCTAATGCCTTTTTAATTCCTTTCTTTTTATTTAGGCCCTACTTATCTGAGTACTTTTAACAAAAGCTCCCTATTAACCTTAATCTACAGGAACTCTCTTACTTAACCTGAAATATAGGAAAGCGGACATACCCCTGTAAAACCTCTTAGAGTAGAACAAGCCAAAAAGAACTTTTCAGTTAGAGCAAAACTCCTCAAATATAAGTCGATAAAGATAAAGAAAACCGGGAGTCCCTTCGATTCGTACTCCTGGACTCCCGCTAAAGTTTCTAACCAGAATATCAAATACCCTTCCTCATAAGTTTTCATCAAGCATATTTTCTATCTCAAATCCAGCAAAACCTATAAATTGTAAGAAATTCCTCTGAAAGATACGCTTTTATTAGAAAGTACTTTGTAAATAGAGATTTAGAAAGAGTAGGAGGGTGAAGTCAGTCCAATTCTCGATAAATAGAATCAATATAAGGTATAGGTAGTTTCATTTCAATAGAAGTTTCCTATTGCTGCAGCAGTGCTCTCTTGTAGGGATTCACCGGCTAGGCCTTTTATAGGCAGGGAGTTTTCAAGGAAGAGCTAATAGGTACGAAAGGGGTCGAGTGAAGTGAGTATGGGTTTCAAGAAAGTATAATAACAACTTCAGGTGGTGTAGCTAAGAAGCCTAAAGGAGCTCCCAAGAGTAAGATATACGGATAGAATATAGCTATAGGAATCCTAGTTTCCGCTAAAAGAGCCCGGGGTTTGAAAGAAATGCCGGAATCAAAGCAAGAAAGAGTAGAAATTCGTTTTTTTACAAGCAATAAACAATAGAAAAGTGAATTAGCTTTGAGTTTTAGTAAGTGCTGCAGGTCTAGTAGATTCGAGTTTTCCTTAGCTTATTGGGATTATTGACAGGATTCCAGATAATACCTATAGTTTCCGGCTAAGTAATAATTGAATAAGTAACTCCTTTTTTTAGTTTAAGAAGAAGGCAGGTGTTTCTAGGAGCATAAAAAATAAGGTACGAGTCTAGGGGAAGTTCTATAAGCAGGTCAAGCTAAGGAATTAAGGTAAGTAAATACGATAACGTATAGAAGGTTTTTAGAAATTCAAATGGAGTTAATAAATAGAAAGAAAGTAGTATATTTATAGGGTTGTCAGTAAGCCAAGGGGGTATAGGATTGACTTCCCAAGAGAATAGAGACTTAAAAGTTTGTATAGATAGATAGAAAGAAATTGAAAAAGCTGAGTGTGGAAAAGAGCTTACTCTCGATAGGCTAAATTCTGTTTAATGCACGGAAATGGACGTACAGGAGAAGGTACCCGGATTTCCCTGGTTTGAAAGTGAAAAGAGTAAGAGTCTAGCCAGTATCCCGCAGCCTGCTGTCTTTGCTTTGTCTCTAAGGCTTTATAGGTATAGAGCTTATGGGGAGTCCTTTCTAGACTACTGCTTCACGTTAACGAGAAAGAGAGTTTAGTAAATAAATTTGAAAGAGCAGAAGGAGTGGAGGGGGTACTCTTATGAGAAGTTATAGTAAGGTAGAGGAAGGTAATCTATATCTCATAGTGTTATTTTATTAGGTTTGTATTAAGGAGTTTACGGTATACTAGGTTTCTAACAGACTAGATCTAGGTTAGGTAGGGTTATTTATTAAATATAGGAGATAGATAGGTACTTTCTTTTTTATAAGGTATACTCTTCTTTGTACTATTTTTCGATACGGAAGATAGAAACCTAGGAGAGATAGGATAGTATCCCATTTACCGAGTAAACGCGAGTTTAGGAGGTAAATGTATGATAGTGAATAGATTGTACATAGAAACGTTATAACCACCTAATATCATACTCTTTTTCTTCTTAGTTTTTATATTATCTCTTTGTTCTGACTGACTTCTTTTTTGTATTAGCAAGAGAAGGAACTGGCGTAGTAGTAAGCGCAGCAAGAGCTTTACCCAGAACTATACTAGACTAGGGAAAGTCGAAGTAATAGAGAGGAAGCTGCTTTATTTAGGATAATAGGTTTCGCTAATAGTTAGTAGAAGAGAGTAGAGTCTAGATAGGTCTATAGGAGTTAGTTGTTCTCGTTTTATAGTTGTATTGTTTTCTTGTTCTTGTTTGTATTCTTTAAGTCATTTCATACCTCAGTGCCTTATTTGTTTATCAATAGAGAGGATAGAAACCTAAGACGAATAAGAGAGAGTCTACCTTACTGATTAAACCTTACTGTTTAGGAGGTCAATGTATTGTTATAGATAAATAGGGAGGGCACAAGAGATACACAACAGCAATAGATGCTACTGACCTAATTGACTTAACAGGCTTAGTTGACCTATACCTAACAGACTTACTTGAGCTAACTGGCTTAACTTCTTCTTTGTCTTAGTCTTAACTGTCCTGCTCTTCGCTAGAGCTATACTTGTGGATATACCTTTCTTCTTTTTCTTGTAGCCCTTTGTTATTGTACTCTTCTTCCTGTAGCTTAGGAGCTATTGTCTTCTTCTTACTCGTACTAGTTAGATTAGTTAGTGTAGCTGTAAGGTTAAGGGTCTTAATCGGTATAGAGATAGAGAGTATATGCTATGCTGCTATAGGTAATAGGTACTACAGGTTAATATAATAAAGGACTATAGCATAAGGTATTAGTTACTATATTTGTGCTATGAGGAGAGGGAGGACTCTACTATACAAACAAGGAAGGGAAGGCATAGCCTGACCTGTGTTCTCTCTTTTTGTTACTTTAACTAAGCTATCTAAAAAAGCCATTCAATTCAAAAAACATAGTAGAAACGTGCGGTCCTTAGTCCAGATAGGGAAACACCCTACTCGGTACCTCAACTGGCAATAAACAGCGTTCTAGATAGGAATGCGGCGCTGTTCTATTGAGTCCCTAAAGAGTCTTTCTTCGCTTGGATTTGACTGAAACAAGGTTTCTTGTCCCCCTGCTTTTTACTAATCTAGTGAGTAAGGATTGATTGTCCTCTGGCTTTTGGTAGGTTTTCTAATCGAGTCTACCCCACTTAACGGGATTTATAAACACAGGGGTTGGTTACTTTACTGATTCTGACTTCTGGACCTAACTAACAAAGATTGGAATCTGTATATCTCTATCCTATATCCTATAAAAAGAAATTTGATCGAAATGAAAAGGGAGACAATCGAGTGCTAAAAAAAAAAGGGCTCTTATCGGGTTGAATAGGTAGTTAATAAGCACCCTAACTGATGATAATGGAGATTCTAAGCATTCTGGAGAGTAACATTAGCACGATCCCATTTGATTTGTATTCCTTTGTTCCTTTCATTTTGACTAATGAGAGAGTTTTTGGTCTGTAACGTTTTATGGGCTTTGACAGGAAATTCTTCGATTGATTTGAAGGGTTCTATTGAGAAAGCCTTTTCTTAATGTATATTTTTTTGGCACTGTTTCATTTGATCTGTTCTGTCAACTTTTAAGTAGCTTTTGCAGTAGGGATTTCTTGGATTAGGGCTCTTTATTTTATGCCAGCTTCTTCTTCCTCTTCTTCTGTATCGGTAGTGAGTAGAAGTCACAATACGACGTATAGCTTCGTGCATAGCCGGGGTGTCTTCCAAGTGACAAGTGAGTACCGGTTTTTGCCTCTGATTGATTTGTCTATTCTTGATCTAGCTAGCCAACTAAAAAGGAGTGAATCTATCCTAGAATTCTATAAAGTAATAAAAGTAAATTGAAAAATAGATATAATAAAATCGTCGATAAGAGGCTCTAAATAAAGGGGTTTCCTAGGTATATTATAATTTGGGTTAATCGGTACCTCACTGGGGATAATTGACACTCTAAAACTTCTAGATAATAACTCCCAGCACTGTTTGATTGAATCTGTACTCCCCCTTTTATTTATCTTTATTGACTGGAAAGCCTTTCCTTAATGAAATGATATTCAGTAGTTGCAACTAGAGGGTGTTATGAAAGGGTTCTAGAAAGTATGAAATTGAACGTAGAAGTCTCGGATTTCTAAAAAAAATGTTTGTCTTCTCTGTTCTCACAACAGCATCTCCAAGCAATAAGTCTAAGTTCTGAAAGGGAAAGTTTTGCTATTTTATTGTATTCTATTAAGTACTCTCTCTTTTGTTGGGTTACCAATTGTTTGTATAAGATCTTTTTGAGATAAAGATGTTAGTTGTTATATGTATTCTTTCTATTTAAGGATATAGATCATTCTCTACTTCTAGATATTAGTTTTGAAACTTAGACCAAAATCTGTATATATGTAATAAGAAATTGCTACATTACTACAAAGCTATAAAGCTATAGAACCTCTTAAATCCTAGTATAAGGAAACCCCTGCTTTAAAAAACATACCGGATAAAGCAAAATACTGAAAAATTCTTGGGTAAGTTATTCGAATCCTGTCTACAGTTTATATAAAAGATATACCTAAAGATTTGAAGTGATCGGACAAAATAAAACTTAAGCCATTAATTTTTATAAAGAATATTTCCACATAATAAGGGGGATGGTAATGGAAGGCCATAACAATAGAATATACGCCTCATTATGTATGTACAAGGGGAAGCTCGGAATCTTTTAATGGATTATATTGGAAATTACATATATGATCAGACTCTTGCTATTCCTTCAAATTCAAATTTGCTGGAAAGAAATCTCTCTTTTTCTTTTTTCCTTTATGGATTCAACAGCATTCATTTAAAACTAGACTACCTTTGATAAAGCAGACTACCCCCTTTTAGCAGGAGTACCCTTTAATACTTCGGGAGGATCTCATATTACTTCTAATTTACGAATGAAAAGTTTTCTTTATAACTTGTGATACAAGATAAAGCTTATAAAAGGAGTAACTGGACATTGATACTGCAGAAATAAAGAGATTATAGATAGAAGAGACCCTCTAGAGTAAACACATAATTTAATAAGCAGACTTTATACTTAACCCAGTTATAACGAATAGTCTAAGGAAACCAAATTTAAGAGGGAGACCCCCTACCTTACGGATTAAATGAAACAAAAAAAGTTAATACATTGTTTCAATAAACTTGTTAGTTCCATATGAAGATTTTTCCTTTGCTAAAGAGGGTTTATTCGAAATTGCACAACTAAAATATAAGATAAGAATCCGATGAGTTTTCATTCATATAGAAAATTGGAATCTACTCTTCTAGGAAAAAGGACCTCAAGTCAAGCATTTTCTACTATTTCCAGGAGCGGGTAGAAAGCTTTCTTAACAAATTGGTGGCATTTTAGGGCTTTTCCTTATATTTCTCAATTATCCTACTTTCATTCTTAAGATTCTGGCGAGGGAGCCCCCTATAGAATAACTTCCAACCTTAGCTAATAATTCTAGATTTCAGTAAAAGGTACCTCATCTTTATTCTCCTCATCAGGGGTAGCTAAAATTAATATCCTAAATATGGCCGAGTAAAAGTTTAGAATAAAGAGTTTTGACGGGTCTAGTGTAAAGTATTCTAAAGTTTAATAAATCAAAAAGAATCCAATAGCATTTTACCTGCTTAATACATATGAGCTTTTGGGTGGGTTTACTAAAAGGTAGTCTTTTCTCTATCCTTAGCCTGGAATGCCGTACCTATTAAAATCGCTGTTAACAAGGGATTCATTTATTTATTATTTTATACCCGCATAAATGAAATAGAGTTCTTTCTCTTAGGATTTGACCTACGAGAGTGTGCTTTACATGGGTAATATATTTATATAATATAAACGAAATTTACTACCGTACTACCTACCTTTAGAGCTGTGCCCATTTTCCCTTAGTGCTTTTTCTTAAGAAATGCTACCTACTAACCTAAAACCCTACCATAAACCCTGTAACCTAAAAAAGAGATATTCCTTGAGCCTCTACCTCTTGTAAAATCCTGCGATTAATAAAATACACTAGGCTTTCCCTGACTAATAACAGCTAAACAAGAACCCCGACTTAAAACTTAAAAGGTCTTACCTTGCTAGCTTACTTGTTTGCTTTCATCCCTCTTTTTAGACTACCTGCTTTTATAAGCCTTCATTCTTGCTTGTTCCAAAAGACCTTTACGGATCGAATAAGTTCAAACAATAGGAACACCCACTACTCCATCAATCTTCTTATTCTGCCGAGCTTGACCTACTTTGACTTAACGTCTTCACTTTCATACCCAAACTCTGCTTACTACCCTTGCCAACGGACCTGACTCTATCCACTTCCCACTTCCTTCAAAACTTTCTTTAGAACTAGACTATAGCGATTTCAACCTCGAAAGACCTCCGAACAGGTTCAAAGAGTATTCAGACTAGGGAATACCCTTATTTCCAGAATTGACTCCAGTACTCATGAATCAATCCCAGCTAACGAACTAACCTATCTACCATTACTATCTTTCTACGTCCCCTGTTTCCATGCTAATGAAGCAGCTAACCTATCAAGGAATACCCCTGCCTTTCCATCTACTTTATCTTGCAAACCTCTTAGAATTCTAAAATAAAAAGGAATTCCTACTCTTTTTCTAAAATCCCATTGACCTAATCAGAAACCGAGGAAACCGAGAAGGAAAAGAGTCTATACTATAAACTATAAGAGCAACTCCTTCAAGTTCAAGTGAATCACTTCCTCCAGTCAGGGGTCTAGGGATCAAACCGAATCCTGCCAAAACCACTATCTAGAATGCTGTTTCTTTTTAGTTAGGGTACCCATCGCGTGTCTTTCCCCATTAGATCTCTTTCTCGACGATTTTATTGCTTTATAATAGAATAGAGAAACCCAGTCTAAAGCCTTACCTCCCAAAAAGTAACTATAATACTTATAATACACCTAAACGACTATATCCTATCTATCTAGCTAGTACCTATTAGAGACTCACTACCATAACTAAATAATACAAGACTATACAAATAGAACAATAAGAACTGCTCTAAGCAAAGGAAAGACAATAGCTACAGCCCCGGCTTACCTTACTTACTAGTATACGTGCTGCTCTTGCTCCTCCTTCTAATCAAATACAAACCAAATAGAATCTTGCCACAAACGCTATCTAGAGTGTCCTTTTTCCTCAGTTAGGGTCCCCAGTAATTTTATTACCTATAAAGCCGATAGACCACGCGTTTCTACTACGTTCCTTTAGCCTTATCCATTACCCTTATTCACTAGATTAGTAAAGGGCAATAGGACAAGAAAACTCTGTTTCAGTCAAGTCAAGCGTTGTATAACTTACTCCCCCTCCTCTAAAATCCCTATAATCCCATCGAAACTAAGAAGCAAAGGAGTCTACAGGGGCAGTTCCTCTTTATAAGACTTTCCTATCAAGCCTCTTTACTGACGGACTATGTTTCCTTTGAGTTTACTATAGAGAGTATAGAGAAGAAGAGATTTGATCTTAATACCCAGGGGAGGAGAGAAGCCTTTCTAAAGATAATTAAAAGCATTTGGGCATGACAGCAAACAACGTCATGTTGCTATCTAGAGCGCTGTTTATCCTCAGTTAGTATACTCAGTAGGGTGTTTATTTGACCCGGTTATAGCCCTTTAAAAAGTCTTTTCTTGTATCACTTTTCGAATTGCTTGCTTACATACCGAAGAGCGGATTCACATAGATTCACTCTCGTTAATTAATTTGTTAATTTGAATATATCCCTTTAAGCTAAGTGGAAACCCATACATAAGAAAAAAATAAAGGGAGTTCCCCTAACTAGAGTGCTAGAGTTTAGATTAGATTACCTTACTCCCCTACTTTAGCTGGACAAGAGAGAAAAAAGAAGCCAAAATCAGAGCTACGCCTTCCCTTCCTTGTACAGTACATATAACATACTAATACAATACAGTAAAGAAAGCCTCTTTTAACCCATAGTTACCTATACCATATAACCATATAGCATATACTCTCTATTACTCTCTATACATACTAACAAGCTAATACACCTTATACAAAAAATAGAACATAACAAATACATCTACTAATCTAACTAGTACAAATATAAGACTAAGGCAATGAATACAGCTACAAACTACAAGAACAGCAAGAAGAAGAGTACAATAACTCAAAGCTACAGAGCTACAGGAAGAGTAAGACGTTAGCAGCAGGTATAGGTATAAGTATAGCAAAGAGTAGTAGACACCAAATTACTATAAATCCCATTATAGTTTAATGGAACTCCAGCTCATTTAGTTTATATATCAGTAACTCTAA
>JAYMTE010000859.1:0-15422 GCA_036897545.1 Pelargonium fulgidum
GTATATTAACTAACTTTTCATAATTTTTATAACAAAAAAAAAAAAAAAAGATAAGACACTTATTTTGGGAACCAAATACGAAAGTTTTTAGGTATTTTATTTTATCAGTTGAGATACACAACATGAGTAACTCTCCTCTTATAACCCAAAATCTCAACTCATACAGTCGACAAGAGGACTCTAACTCGAGACTCAAAGAGAATACAAAATACTTAAACCGATTGATCCAATAAGTTATAATAAGTTCATAAAATATTATAAAATGAGTTAAAAAACGAAAGTTTTTTAGTGAATTAATCTTTTACCTATTTTAATTTTTTAACAAATTTTAATTGAATGAAAAAAATATTAGCTACAGGTCCATAATTCCAACTCACTTTACTCACTTATACTTCTGGCTCTGGCACGTACCCAGCCCAGGCCCATCCAGTTCGCTTTAGCATAAAACGACACCGTGCGGTTTCCCCGCCCAATATATTAGCGCTAATTCCCTTCGTCAACCTTGGTATTGGTGATAAGCAGATACAGTCGGATCGTTCATTCATCACTGCTCTCTCTCTCCATCTCACTCTCAAAACTTGGAGCAGAAGAAATGGAGGAGGAGGTCGGTGAAACTGAAGCTGTTCCCCAGGTGGATTTCAACTCATTTTCCTCTTAATTTGTTTGGTTGATGAGAAAACGAAAGAAAATACAAGAAATTCTGATTTATTCTTGTGTTTCTACTTGAAATCATAAGTTTCCGAGCTTAATTCGAGCCATCATTGCACAGGTCCTGTAAGCGAAAAGTTTAAGCTCAACTTTAGCCGCTTAAAAAATAATGAGTTCATTTTCAGTGGTGTTGAATTTGAACCACTTCATCACTATAGAACGTTGATTTTCAAACATTCATTTGTTCTTCATTCCGTTCAGTTGGTGATTATTAGTTGATAGTCATAGAGATAGGAAAATTAGTATAATGTTCAAGTAAATTAAATTCTGATTGGACAACTTCCAAGCCGTTTAGGTATTATCATTTTTATTTACATTTACTCTCTGCTTCAGTTCAACTCGGGTACTTCTAAGGAATTGCTTTTTAGCATTGATTTTACAAGTTCGTGAAGACGCTTGGCTGATAATACGACATTTTTTTATTTTGAAAGCTATACCATATGTTGATAATAAAGCACTCAGTAAGGATTTGTTTGAATGATTACTACTTTTAGAGTTCTTAGCAAAATATGCTCGATCTATCATGTGTTGGCATTGATGGAAAAGAGAATCTACTGGAGTACACTGTTACATTAGGGATGCTGATTAAACAAACATTTGTTTCTCGTTTATATTAGTGCCTCATATGTATCAAAACAATGTTATCAGTTGTAGTTAGTATTGTCATTTGATGAATAATGTTGATGCACGTGTATATGAATTGCATTAGAATACAAGCAATACTCTGTCTAGCAATGTGTATTGTGTCATATACAGGAATCTTTTCCAGTAAATCTGGTTTGTCCTATTTTTTTTTAATTAAAAAAAAAGAAGAGGATCCAGATTAGCATATATGTTCCTAGAAGATTGCAGTAATTCATAGCAAAGAGAAAACTATGCTAATATGATTGCCAATTCGTTTGACATTATAATGGAGTATACCATGTTCCATAAGGCTTGTTATGGGTATATAGTTGTTAGATACTTTAATTGTAGTTAATAAAGCAATCAGAATATTGAGCTGTGTTTTTTTTTTTAGAAACCCACACCTTTCTAAATTGATAATACAGTTAGTGTATATTTTCTTATGTTTGATCAATTTGTTTGCATGCAAATGCAGGTCTATATGGCATGTGTTCTCCAAGGTCATCGGTGAGCTCCTTTCTTACTAGCAATTTTTTTTTTTCTTTTTTCTTTTTCTGATATTTATCATATGAGTTTAAAATAAAGAAACTGGTCAGCTAATGAGCTAAATGCCACATTTTTTTGTTTTACAACTAACATATTCAAACCCATATGGAATTCTTGTTCTATATACAATCTATTGTTTGTTCTTCATCATATCTCTAACTTCTTTAAGACACAAGTTCATGGGCCCATGGCTTTAGAATTTGGGATTTTAGTATCACCTTTTTATTGTAATCAAAGGGATTTTAGTGTCACTTATTATTAGAGTATATAATTGATATTGGACCTTCAATTATCAACTTAAGCTTCTAGTTGAGTTGGTCCTACATATGATTTCAGGGTCTTGTTGACCTAAAGGTCGCAAGTTCTAGTTTAATTAAATAATATTAAATTCCAGCATAAGGCAAGAAGGAGATTTGTGCATGGGCCACATACAAAGTGATAATAAGTTGGCATAGAAGGGTGTGTGTTGGAGTATATAACTAATTGACCCGGATGCTAGATATTAATACTTTTAGCTTTTTCCTTTTTCAGATTAAAATACTAAGACTTCACAACAAGAGGGATAACTGTTCTGCATACTTTTGTTGTGTTTTCTAATAAGAGTAAACAATTATCAATTGGGTAGTTGACTAAAATTTTGACAAAATGTTGCAAATTTAGCTGCATATTAAGATGCAACTGCACTAAATGAAGAATTAAGAAGTGCTGCTTTTGAAACTTCATTCTCATACAAATTAGATACATGATAGCTGGTATTTCCAACAGATCCATGAGCGTTTTTGCTTCAACTTTCATTCATAACCTTGTTCACAAACATTGGTTTTCCTTTTGAAGTCAGGAATGAAATGGAAATGTTATATGCAACCTCTTTTCTTTTCAATTCAGAAAATGGTTGGTTTGATAATTTATGATTGTGACAGCCTTTAAGGGGTTAAATTGGCTCTTTATCGGTTTGTGCTCCCCTTGTCTGAAGCAGTTTTCCTTTTCCATCATTTTATCTTTTTTTGGAATTTGATGACTTTTCCAACACTTAATTCCAGAATTGGAGTTTCATATTATGATTCCAGTATTCGCCAACTTCATGTGCTGGAAGTTTGGGAAGATGGTAGCAGGGATTTTCCCTTGGTTGACCTGGGTATGAGTTTCATTTCATGTATGCATATATGGAGTCTATAGTTTTACCAGTTTGGTATTATATTTCTTGGTAGTTTGGGTTTACAACTTCTTACTTCATTTTCACTCAAATTACTACCTGTTTTTATTTTTCATGTGCCAACTTATGCTTACACCTGCTATGGATTGAATTAATTCTGTTTTAAGTCTTAGTTTTTTCAATCACATATATTTATGTTGACTAATATTGGTTCAGTTAAGTATCAAGCCAATCCCCTGGTCATATACACCAGCACTAAGAGTGAAGAGTCCTTTGTGTCTGCTTTACAACGAAGTGGTATGCTTCTCATCTCAGCTCGACTTATGAATATATGAACTATCAGCTTGCAGGCCTATGTACTCTCTAAAATGATGCAGATGAAACAATTGAGGCTCCAATGGTGAAGCTCGTGAAAAGCTCAATATTTAGCTATGAGCAGGCATGGCACAGGTAGAAATAGCCCAGAGAATTCTGTTTAATGTGTTTCAAATCATAGTATGCTGTATCTAACACGCTCACATTAGGACCCTTGTCAATACTTCATAACAATAAACTAATTAGCATCTTTTGGGCTTCACATACTCAATTTCCTATACACAATTCCTTCTTTCCCTTTAAGTCTAAGAATGCCATATCTTTTGCTTAGTTAAACAATTATCTCATCCTTAGCCAATAACCTTTTCGGCTTTCTAAATCATATGATAATTTGAGTTCTTGGGACCATCAACAAGCCCCCCCAACACTTATACCTTCCTTTTTCATTAAATTGTTTGGTGTTTCAGTACGACGGTTTGTTTTGAGAAAATAGTCTCTATGTGATGTTTATCCCATTTGATAATTGATCTTAGTCTCTCTTAAATATATCTCTCATTTCTTTCCCCTCTATTGATTGAATTTTGCAGATTGGTTTACCTTCGAGTAACAGGGATGGATGATGGGTTAAACATCAAGGAGAGAATTTCTTATGTAAGCTGGAAACTTAAAATTATATTTATCACATGGCACAATAGTTCCTTGGGTCTTAACATGGTTCGTTCAAGTCTCTGAAGTCTTGACAAACTCATAGTTGTTGTCCTTTTCAGCACAATTCTTTTTGTGATTTGACTGTTACTAGATGTTGTAAATTCCTTTTAACTGTATATGAATAGAACAATGGCATCTTAAACATTTTCATATCAGTTATAATGCCTCTCGGAATTGGTATTGGATCATACTCAATGAAGTTACCCAGATTGATTGTGCGTAGAATTTGTAACTTCTACATATACCAGTTGAACCCCTCACCTAATTGCTTGGGCTTTTGGAATGGAAGTTTACCACGGTATCATATCTGATTTGACTTTGTTTTGTTAAGACTGGAGTTAACAGAATTAGTCCTTTGAAAAATGTATATCATGATGCTCCTCCCCTTTGTTTGTTTTTTATTTTTACCTTCAAAAAATCTTCTGAGGTTTATTTATCTTCTGTTGACAATTGCTTTATTTTGTTAGTTTGATTGCACTATTGTTCTTGTATTCAGTTTGAATTTTTTTCTTTGTCCAGGTTTTGGGTTTATTTAAGGCATAGTCTTTTTCCCATCATGGCCTTCATAGTAGGAATTTACATTTTCGGTTTTCACCCACTGAGTTGTCTCTAATAAGTTATCCTTTCTTGTTGCTTCTCCTACTTCTTATGTATCATTACATCATCGACCTCAACCCATCTTGGCAAAACAACTATTCCATTGAGTCAGTGTTTAGAGTCGTTTACTCTCACACATTATGAAGCTTTTTTTGGGCTCTTTCATTATTGACCTTACTTTACTCTTTTATCACCTGCAGCTGAGCTCCATGATGGACATCAGAAGTGAAGTTCAAGTACGTGCAAGTGGGGGTCTTCTTGCCATCTTAGAAAATGAAAGGATAGTAGATACCCTTGAACAGGAGTGTGGAAATGCATCAATTACTATTGATTCGGTGGTAGAAATTTCACTGTATCCTTTTCTTTATTGTCATTAATGTCTAAATATTATTTAATTTTATCTATTTGAACCCTATCATTTTGTTCTTCTTGGATAATGATATATTCATTGGGAGATGAAAGTCATAGTGTACAAATGTATTGCTTTACAACAAAAAATTAGAAACAATTTTCTCAAGCTTGATGCGGCTGCTCATGAGGCATTACAGATTTTCCAAATAGACAAACATCCAAGCCATATGGGTATTGGTAGAGCAAAAGAAGGGTAAATGTTAACTATGTTCTGGATGTTTCACTTATCATAAGGATTTATAGTGTCATTCTGGCATTGCAGGTTCTCTGTTTTTGGTATGATGAACAAGGTTTGTAAAAAGCTATTTCCCATCTTTTTTTTTAATAACCTCCCAACAGGTTACTTAGTTAATGTTTGGAATATCTGTGTAATGGACTAAGTCATCTTTCCTTAATTCAGTGTGTTACACCAATGGGTAGACGTCTATTGAGGTACTTTTTGATAAAGATATTTATGATATTTTACCTCTGATGTTACCTCGAACCAAGGACTTGAAAAATGATATTTTTTTGTTGTACAGGAGTTGGTTCCTGAGGCCCATACTCGACCTTGAAAATTTGAACAAGCGTCTAAATAGTGTATCCTTGAACTTTTCACGTGCTTTTATTTGTACAAGGATTTTTATGCTTTATCTGCCACCAAACACAAGGTTCAACATAAAATTCCCGAGTTACCAACAAATAAATCTCTAACATAACAGAGGCTTGTATTCTTTAACTGGATTGAGATATCCCTTTTTCTATGTTCTGAAGAACTGATGGTATCTTTAAGGGAAACCTTGAAGTCTGTAAAGGACGTTCCACACATAGTCAAGGTTTTCTTTTCTTCATTCATCTCTTCACTGTGACTTCAATAATACAGCTTTTTATGTAATTGTATTTGCTTCAGCTTGTCAGTCAAACTTCAGAGGTCTCAGGTTTAAAGACATAATATGGTTGCATCATATCTGAATACAGTTTTTACTATGGACCTTTAACTCAAACAAATCTTTAATATCTTTGAGAACTGCCAAATCCTCTTTTTACTGCACTAAAGTGCGGAATTTGCATGCCTGGCATATGCTTTAAGATTTTACAGCTAACTTACAATTTTTTTGGTTCATGTATGATTGGCATTGAAGATAATTCTGATAATCCTTTTGACAAAGTATTTGTTTGTCGTTCCAGTATCTCCATTACATCTGAATTATTTCAATGTTTTCTCTTTATAATGAATCTTTACTTATTTTAATATCTAAAATTTTCGCTTGTGCAAGAAATTCAACTCCCCTAGCTCAGTGTGTACTAGTGGCGACTGGGCATCTTTTTTGAAGGTAGGCTATGCTCCTTAGATGTGAACTTGATTCCCTTATCCCTTGATGACTGATAACTGTTATGGAGCTGTTCATATGGTAGACTATGCTTCATGGTATCTAAGTGCTGTTCTTTACTGGTTACCATATGCTTTTTAGTTTGTGTACACAAGTATCTAGAAATGGTGTCTTGCTTAACATCTTTCTTTATGCGGTTTGCAAAATTTCAAGATACTAGGATGGGCTTTTTTATATACTTAAATATTTATGGCTTGCCTTGTAACTAACTCCTATCTACCCTTCAATGTCTCCACATCTGTGTTTGGCTATTGCTTGTGCAATTTCTGAATCTAAACCCTTGTCTTACTGCTAGTTATCTGGTGGTTCTGTGATGTATAATTAGAAATGGAGAAAGTAAAATTCTTTTAGGTGTTCTGTTTTTTACTTTTGAGTAATGTTCAAATAAATTGCTGTTTCTTACGTATAAGCCACATGGTACGTAGTAACATGTACTTATTTTAGATGAAGTTTTGGTGGCTTTTATATGTTCTTTTTCTTTTCCAAATAATTTTGTCTTGTAAGTAATACAAATTTTGATACGCTCAAGAATATCTTTTGGCACAGTATTCATAATTTTCTTTTCTCTGGTAGAGTGTTTGCTCACTCTTGCATGTGAACAAGATATTTGAAGTAGGTGTTTCCGAAAGTCTTCGAGAGCAAGTGCAATATTTGAATTTGGACATTGTTGAGAAGGTAAACTAGCTCTTCATAAGCATTCACTGTGTTGTCAACATTATAAAATATCTTTGCAAAACTTTCTTGATATGTTCAATCCTGTTGCTGCAGGCTGGTTCATGTATATCAATGGAGCTGGCTTATGTCTATGAATTGGTTAGTGTTTTCCTGTTTGACTGTGAACCATTATAATATAAAAAGATGTTATTGTGATTTATTGCATGTATGCTACTAGTAATATTATTGTCATTGTCAACCTTAAATGTTATTTCCCCTCGTACAAGTAATCTTCTTAAGTTTGGGTTTGTTCTCTTACTTTTGTAGGTAATTGGTGTTATTGACGTAAATAGGAGTAAAGAAAAGGGCTATGGGACAATAGTGAAAGAAGGTTTCTGTGGTGAGGTTAGACATAATTATCCTCAATTCTATCAATTGTAATTGCCATAATTATTCTCTTACAATATTGAAATTAGACATTGCTTTCAAACTCGATATTTAGGAGTACAGACTCGCTCTCTTTTCTCCTTCTATTAATTTTTGTTATGGAATGGTTGTTCAACTGAAAAGGATGTTAACTTCATCTTTGCTAGCTCTGCAATTAGAGTTGAGTAATTTTGGATTATTTCTTTTTTCTTGACATCAGTTGGATGAGCTGAGGCAAATTTATGAAGAATTACCAGAGTTTCTTGAAGAGGTGCATTTCAACTAAATCTTCTGTACATCACTGAAAACAAATTGAAATAAGCTATAAGTGTCATGTATCTGTTTTGATAATACCACTGGCTTGCAGGTGTCATTATTAGAACTAGCACGACTTCCTGATTTGTCTAAAGACAAGCCTTTACCTTGTATTGTTTATCTTCACCAGATAGGTTGGTCTGCACTTCTATACCATACTAGACAAGTACACAATTGAATTATTTTCTCCTGATTAGGATTGTGTTTGTGTCTGCTACATTTTTTTGTCATATGCTCATATTAGTTTCTGGGTTTTAGAATTATGCCCTCTTTATGGATGTATCAGATGGTTACTGGATGGTGAATATATGGAAACCTTCCTATCTGAAGCTATTTCATTATTCATCACATATTAATTCTTGCAACGTTAATCAAGGTCTCCTAGATAATTTCAATGAAGAATACTATATTGTTTAAACTACAATTTTGTCAATGTATAGTTAAGGAACAATACTCTGTTGTAGTGTTATACTCCTCTGTAGTTTACTAACTTTGATCAGGTCCTGCTGTACTGTTTCTTTATTTTTAGGATACTTGATGTGTATTTTTGAAGAAAAACTCGATGACACTTTACTGGAGAATTTACCAGAATTTGAATTTGCTGTAAGTTGATTCTTGCAACGAGTAAGAATTTTATATGTAGTTCAACATCTGCTTGAGAAATTGTTGCTGTCAAATTTAGTTCTCTGATATGGATGGAGAGACAAAAAAGTTCTTCTACCGTACCTCAAAGACACGAGAGTTGGACAACCTTCTTGGAGATATTTATCACAAAATTCTTGGTAAGTTGTATCTAAAGCTACTGCCTCTTCCTACTGAAAGCTATTAAGTTACAGAAATCGTGTTCTAATTTTTCCCAAACAATAAAGGTGGAGGAAATAAGTCTCTTTTGGAGCTTGATTAGCAAGTTCTGTAATTAGTGGACCTGGAGGGTGTATAACTTGATAGAATTTTTCTATGATACATTAATAGTTACACAGTCCCTTCCATCTTAGTTGGAAGCAGAATCCTTCAATTTTTCCCTGTCTGATATTTAGTGAAATTCCTAATTTCTTGAACCTGATTGTTAAAGATATGGAGCGGGCGATTACTAGAGATTTGGTATCACACATACTTGAATTCTCCCTAGATCTACTCAAGGCTGTAAATTTTGCTGCTGAGCTAGATTGGTAAGAATTACTTTGAGTCTATGTTCAGCCCCAAATATATATTTGTGAAGTTTTATCTGTGATTATGTTTATCACTGAATAATTTTCATGTTATCGACCAGCCTTTTGTCATTGACCTTGGTTGCTCGTCAGAACAATTACGTGAGACCCATTTTGACGTCTGAGACTTTGCTTGATATACAAAATGGAAGGAAAGCATTAAATACCTTCAAAAGTTCATTTGCTTCATGTTGTGTTGAAGTATCTCTTACCTATTTTTTATACGTTTTTCAGGCATGCTTTGCAGGAAATGACAGTTGACACTTTTATTCCCAATGATACAAAGATTTTTAAAGATGGTAAATGGAATTATATATGTTGCACCATAACATGCAAAATCTCATCTCAGTCATTCTAACAAAGCCTTGTCTAGTTTTATATTTGTTCTTTTAATGTTCAACTTCTGTTCTTTCAGGAAGGATTAATGTCATCACTGGGCCTAATTATTCTGGGAAAAGCATATACATGAAGCAGGTCAGATACTATACTACACCCCTCTCTTTCTGCAAAAAAATATTTGTGCATTCAGCCTTCATGCATTTGATTTCAGAAAAATCTGGCTGTTTGATGTTCATAAATAGTTTCTGGTTAGTTATCAATTCATGCATCTTAAAGAAACTTTTTTCCCAGGTAGCTTTAATTGTTTTCCTCTCACACATCGGAAGTTTTGTACCGGCAGATTCTGCAACTGTGGGTTTGACTGATAGGTATCAGTTATCGCTAGTATAGTTCCAAAATCATTCTCATAATGGCATTGTGATATGCAATACGCAGTTGGCCATGCTAATACCTTCCATAATTATAGGATATTCTGTGCAATGGGAAGCAGGCTCATGACTGCAGAGCAATCAACATTTATGATTGACCTACATCAAGTGGGGATGATGCTTAGGTATACCCTAAAGAGGCTGGTTAGGATGGCTTAAAGCTATTGAATTAACACACGCCTTTTCAGCATTTGCATGCTGGGGTATTGGTTTTGGACGTTGTTGATGCATATTATGAATTAAGTTGTGGTTACTCCGACTACACGGTTTCACTACGTACTGTAAAATCCAATTCAGAGTGCTAGAAACGTTACCTGTGTTTCGGACTAGAAACTGTGATTCAGTTACACGTATATACTCTCCTTCTCCATGAATTGATGTTGGTAAGTTCTACAGGCAGGCAACCTCACAATCCTTATGTCTGTTAGATGAATTTGGGAAAGGTACCCTTACAGAAGGTTAGTTGCTCCAACATAACAATCTCTCTTAAAAATGCCAAACATATAGCAGTTGAAGTATTATGGATGTAATTGATTTAAAATGCAATAAATGTAATTACTTATTTCAGATGGCATTGGTCTCCTTGGTGGAACTATAAATCATTTCGTCGTATGTGATGATCCTCCAAAGGTTTCATATTCTTCCCTTCTACCATTATGCATATTATTATATTTTGGTTATCCATACATTATCAACTGATTAATGTATTGCCTACTTGGTATTGAGTCCATTTTAGCATAATCTTCACCATCCAACCTTTCTCTAGTTGCCTGTGAAAATATGTCATTTATCTCTGTTTAATGGAGAGACAATATTGTTCATTTGAATGCAATATAGGAAATACTAATATATTCTTTTTATTGTTTAATGCTTATAATTTCCTTGCATAGCTTCAAGTATTTTTTAGTCATATTTCTTCAGATCTCAACTTCCTAAGAGTATTATGATTTGCATCTGATGTAATTATGAGTACTTGTTTTCAGGTTCTGGTTTGCACTCACCTGACCGAGTTATTCAGTGAGAGTTGCTTACTGAAGGTATAGTCATAACAAATTTGTTGTCAAAGTTTTTAGTAGTTTCTCCTGTTCACCTGTTGGGAAGTGATTAACATCTATTGACTAATTTCAGTCTGAGAAAATCAAGTCTTACACAATGAGTGTGCTAAGGCCTGACAATGACTCTGCAGATATTGAAGACATTGTATTTCTTTATCGGTATGTGTGGACATCCTTTTCACAAATAGTGCAAATAAACATGTGTCTGCTTGGGAACGAAGATAATCTTGTCTATGACCAGCGTCTGATTGTTCTTACTGGTTGGGTTGGGCTGATTTTCTTTGAGAAAAACAAAAAAAATCATGAAACTTGACATTCTGACAATATGTATTTCTAAGCTCTCCAACTGCTGAGCATGTATTTCTGTATTACCACTTTATTTTATCCACAACAAAGTAACTTATGTGGATGATACAATCTCTTAAGTTCAAATCTAGGACTTATGAGAGCTATAATCTCTGGATCAAAGCACCTGAACTAAATATTTATGAATTTTGCTTAGTGGACCATAAAATTTGATAGAAAACAGCTTTGGCCCAACCACTTTTACGTGACTTGTGTCTTTCATTACTCACTGTTTATCAATAGTTGATTAAGAGTTTGAAATCACTTTGAACCAGTGTTTATTTCTCTCTCATGCATTGCAGGCTAGTTCCTGGACATGCCCTCATTAGTTATGGTGTGTAACATGTTTGTTCATGTTGCAGGAAATTGTATTATTATTTTTTTTGTGTGTAATTACTCTCTTCATTTCTGATCATGCAGGACTGCATTGTGCATTACTGGCAGGTATGTCTCAAAATAATTTGGAGTTACGTAAATGTGTCATAATTTTTTTTAAAAAAGAAGAAGTTAAGTATCTATTTTTTCCTTGCCACGAACATATTTGTGTTTAGAGCATAGTTAATCACTCCAAATGTGAAGATGAACTACCAAAAGTGCATATAGTAACATCACGGTTGTAATTTGGGAGAAGGGAGCAGGGGATTTGACTACAAAATGAGCATTGATTTAAATGATTGTAAATTAAAAAAAAAAAATTATCACTGTGAATTGGTGTGAAAATATCAGAGTAACATGGAACAGAGCAGAGATGTTTGAGTGTCAAGTGTCAGCAACCTCATACTTTTTACAATGGGTCAACTGTTTCATTTTCTTTAGAGGTTTTGGGACCTTATGTATTGTTGACAGATTTAATGAGGCTAAGAGAGTCTGTCAAATCCTTGTGTAAAGATATATCTACCAAAAGACTAGTACATCGGGATCTACAAGGTTCTGGATCCGTCATCGATTCAGTGTAATGAGTAATGACAATGACACTCTTCATATAGGTGTCCCGCACGAAGTTATCAAGAGAGCTGCATATGTGTTGGAAACCATTGGAATCGGTAGACATGTTGAAAGGTTGTGCAATGAGAATGTATCAGTTCAAGATCAGCTGTGCAAGGTGATAAAAGGACTTGAATCTTCAATCTGACAATTCATAAATACCATGTTCCTACTTACAATAATCATATTCTTTGAACCAAATGCAGGATGCAGTGGACAAGATTTTGGCTTTTGATGTTCAGAACGGCGACGTTAACCTCTTCTTTAAAGATCTGTTTCCTTGACAGTGATAGAAATGAAGCATCAAAGGCATCCTTTTCACGAAGAACCGGAATGATGGGGTATAACAACTTTCTTTTTATTCTCTTTTGTAGCAAAAATTATAACATTTCGAGCTCCCTACAGTGCTAAAGTACAGCATTTGTGATTTTTCTAATGTGTAACAGTTTTTGAGTATTCTTCTACCCTAACTTTTGCTCTAAGCCTTCACGCCATAGCTTACACAGAAACTAGCTGTTTTACATTCATCGGGAAAGTGTACTTAGACGGACCCTCGAAAATATCATCCACGAACATTCTAGCAGCAGCCTGTGTCGGGTGGTACAGATCCCAGAACAAGTGATCAGATCTGTTGGAGCAGTATTGTGAAATGGGCAGACAAGCAACCTTGGCATTCAGGTTTCCTAGCCCACAACAAGCCGATTTAACCTCGGTGAACCCTGAAACAATCACAAAACATGAACATTCAGTTTTTGGCATTCTCAATTTGCAGGTAAAAGGTTTTCAATGTAGAAATTAAATTGTTGTAGTACCATAGGAAGCTGGTGTCTGAATGAAGCTCTGCATGACAGCATAGGTATCAAATAAGGAGTAGTTTATGTCCTTAAGCTCTGATTTCAGCTCAGCCAGCATTGCCTTGAGAGCTACATTATACTTTTGAGAGCACAGATTTACTTGCTCGTTGCATTCGTATGTTTTGTTCTTATGTCTCTGCGCTGGACAACAACCGATTAGCCCAACCTCGGTGACAACAAATTTGCGTCCACCGTATCCGTACAGTCTCTGCCAGATCATAAAAAAGAAGTTTGAAAAACAGACTGGTTGTGAATCTGGTTTCTTAATGGTTAGCTGTATTATACCTTAAGCTGTGCTTTTAGAGTCTGAGCCATCAATTCTACGTATTGCTGTGGGTTGCTGTTCTTCTGGAGATCGGATGATCCAAAATAGCCGAAGATGTCATTGCTACCTATCACAACGGCAAAGATTGATTTTGAGAAATGCTTTTGTGCCGCAGAAGATCCCAGCAGCTGCATTTGTTTCTGGTAGACTGTTGTTGAATAGTAGTCCACTTGCTTCGTTAGAGGAATTGACTGACGCTGTACATTATAGACAAAATCCTAAAATAAGTTGGATGAAACAAAGCGGGGATAGCTCAGTTGGGAGAGCGTCAGACTGAAGATCTGAAGGTCAGGTGTTCGATCCACCTTCACCGCAATTAAAATTTTATTTTGTTCCCATTTGTCAGTCATTTTAGAGGGACTTACATAGAGTTGATCAGAGCCGTCGAAAATGCCTGCACCACCAGATGCAAAGCTGACCCCAGTGAGAAATGAAGAAACATTTTTGTTCTTGACAGAAAGATATGGAGGTGAAGTTGGCAACCCCACCTTCTCAGCTACAAAACAATAACAATAAACCATAGCATTATTAGATTAAGTTTTGCTTTATAGAGCATATGATTTTGGCTAAGGATCAAGACAGCTTAATTATGAAACGTAAGTGACAATAAAGGTAGCAAGTTGGTAAGTGATAACCATTAATTTCAAACCCAAAAATGACATGTTGGAAAGCTTGGAACTCGTCAGCAAAATCTAATTTGCACATATATCTTTTCCCTAAAAAACAAGCTTTCTGTGCTTTTTTGGTACTGCATGCTTTACGTTTACGCACTATATGTCAGTGCAGTGCACATGAGAATCCATGATCCAATCCCGAAATTGGATCGGTGGCTTTAACCATTTGTCTACATCTTATTCATCACCCACACAAGTACACAACACAACAATACTATATACTATATATATAAAGAAAACTTGAATATGGACCCAAAACCTGATTCTCACGTAACATATTGCCACCGTTGCATGTCACGATATATATATATATACACACACACATACATGTCATAGTCGAGCAAATTAATAGCCAGTCCATATTGCATATTTTTTATATAAACATGAACATCAATAAAATGACACGACACAACAATTTTGTTGAAGAAAATAAGTGGTTTATTTTGAATGAATTGATGAGACATGCATGACGATGAACTTACCAAGAAAATCTGCAGCGTTTTTGCCGTTGCTGAACCTCCCGGTCGCCTTTTTCGTCGGGAAATCGAGGCCGTTGTGAGGAAAATCAGCCTTGGCAAGAGAGAGGGTGAGGTAATTGTTGTTGCCAACATCCACCAGTGAGTCTCCAAACACATAAATGGCCGGAACCATTTGAGCTGCGCCACCACTAAAAGTGAAGCTCAACAAGATCATCACCATATTGGAAACCAAAAACGAAACAGAATACCTATTTTTATTTCCATTTGGAGCCATTAATTAACGAATATTGTGAAAGAGAAACAGAACACTGATCTCCTGTTATATTATATGTTCTGTTCTCTTTCTCTGCAATGGTTCTTGGTGGTTTTGTGGGGGTTTTATAGAGAGTGAGTGGTATCTTGTGGCATGTTCCTTTTTCTTATATTTTAGTGTGAAAAGGAGACAAATTATCAAAACCAGCCCATTTCCAATAATTATATATAAAATAATGGGTTTTATCTGAAAAAAGAAAATATGGTATTTTATGTGGTGAAGAAGCTTGATTTGATTAATTTGTTATTTATGGAGATTTTTTAAATGAGTTTGGATTGTTGCTGTGTAGATTGATGATAAGCGTATCTCAGATAACTATTTTGTTTATTTGGTGCCAAGTAAGTTGGACAACCAGTCGTCACGCGGTATCCATATGCAAATATTCTAGATTTGCGTTAGTGGTGGGCTCATGCAACTATGTTCTTCACAAAAGAATTAGTGTGAATCCTATTTATGCAGCTTTTTGAGTTCAATATATGTCTCTGAAAAGAGATGGTGACAGAGGATCAGATGCTCTCATTAACAGAACTCATGGATATGTGTACTTGATCCATGCACATGAAAATTGAATCACTAGATTTGAGTACCTCA
>JAYMTE010000860.1:0-15418 GCA_036897545.1 Pelargonium fulgidum
TTCGTTTAATAGGGTTTTTTTTTTTTTTGTTTTTTTTTTTTCAAAATTATGTCAAATATTGTGCCTTTTTTTGACATAATTACATAGATGCAAAGTAAAGTAGAAAATAAGCAAATTACCAGTACTTTCATTAGAGGATCTACAGAATGATCTCACGAGCTTCATCACATGTATTCCTTGCATCTTCTCATCTCCAGTCTAATAAGCAAGCACCAAACTCAGTATTAGAGATTCAATTTTTTTTTCTTTTTTTTTTTCTTTTTTTTTTATACAAATGATGAGGCACAGAAGTATAACATCATACACTACCATCTAAGAGGAAATATTCATCTCTGTTGTTACATATATGGGAAAAAAATGGATTGCAACATACTGGCTATTGTAGCTATGATCATGCTTCCCATGACGTTCAGTACCACTAAAGAAAGGCTACCACCAAAATGCAACTGGTATGATGATACGCATGCATGCAAGTACAGGTAGTAAGAGCATCAAAATTAATAGTATGAAAATTAGAGGGAAGCAGCACCTGAAGCAAGGAAGCAATACCGGAAACGGATTGTGTGAGATTAACAAGGAGCATAACCAGCAATTTGGTAATGCTAGAATCAGGCTGATAAAGAATATGCATGATTATTCTAATCATTTCCATCTCAACCATTTTAGCAGATAGAGCTGGATTTTGTGACAGATTTACAAGAGCTTCTGCAGCAGGTTCTGAAAGCTCCTGAAACATTATAGCCAACATAGTCAATCCACACGAGCAAAAACAACAAAACAGCAACTGATTTGCAAAAGTTCTATCCAATCAAACCCCAGAAAATTATCCTTTTTGCGCATTATAATTAAACATCAAAATGAAGGATCACATAAAACGTACAAGAGTCTTGCAATCTAGTCCAACCAATCTTAATTTTCACATAATGTCATAGGTAACCAATAACTTCAATTTGCTCAAACCCACTACCACATTGGCACACTTAAGCAGCCACTTCAGAGTAAATTCAAGTGATGAAGTGTGAAGCCATACAAAAATTCATGCTTCTCTTTGTTATTTGCTCGAACCCCCTCTCGCATCATTGCTAAATTAGCCTTTTAACTTCATCCCTTGGAAAAATAACACTTAAATGTCGAATTTCTGTACCGAGCAATACCTTTTTCTCAATCAAGAGTCGACCTAACGATGGCAGCACTACTTTTGAATAACTGGTAAGGGATTGCAAGCCATCATCAGACCCAGTCAATCCCCTAACAATATCAACAGCAACTTTCTTCACCTAGATCATACAGAACCCAAAATAAAAATTAGACGAAAAACTCGAAAGGAAAACTGAAGTTAACAAATTTATTAAACACTGCAAAAGATGAACTCCATGAACCAGCTAGGATTATAATGACTATATAAGCTCAATCCTTCAGTTTAACAGAATTTTAAGAGAAACCCATTATTTGACACTTCAATAAATAATGAACAGTATAATAAAAATATGAAATTTCTGCAGCAATCTATTAAGTTCCGAAGTTTGATTCATAAATAAGTAAATAAATAAAACAATTTGTCAATAAACGAAAGGAGAGTTGAGAGTTAAGAGAATTACTTGAGGGGAAGGAGACGAGAGGAAACCCACCAATTCTTCCAATTCGGTCGCCATTGCTGCGCTGCTCTGCTCTGCTTTGCTGTGCTTTTCGATACCTCTTGGTTTCTGGCGTCCGTGTCTTCCCTATAAATTGCAAACGGCATCGTATAAATTTGTCTTGTTAACACAAAACGACGTCTGTGCTACCGTTTTGAAAACACGACATCACTGTTTTCATCTATGATTCAAATAAATACATATCTTTTTCTTTTTCTTTTTTAAATACTTAGGTAAAAAAATTTAATTGAAATCTTAGAAAATTTTGACATGCGGACCCAAAACTTGAGCAAGACAGAACCTTTAGGTATCGTAGAAGGAAATCAGAGTCTTCAGTCACCAAAGATGACAACAAGGCCATATGAGCTCAAGAAATACAAACGAATTATTTAGGACTCATTGAAAGGGACCAACAAAATCAAAACACAACAATAGCCCGTGGAACGGATCTCTTCGTGCCATGTCTCTTTATCATGACAAAAAGTGTCCTATGACATAAATCTCATTGCGACAAGCAGCAAAATTTTTGACAAGTTGTCGTCCAATTATTCTCACAAACGATACAATAATGATTCTCACAAACATTGGGGGGAGTGCAAAATCCGTCTTTTGTTAATCTTGAGGGCTCATCGAATCACTAGATCACCACCATGATAAACCGACATCCTTGAAACCCTTGAACGCTACTCCAAGTGATAGACAACTCTAGGGGATTTGATATTCTTATCGGTGCACAATGGACTTATGAAAACTTTTGGACTCTCCCGGACGCCTTCTAATGGCACGACCGAGAAGCTAGAGCCCAAATCACAATTGGGCCCCGAAGCATATTATGCCTTAGCAACGACCGATCACGTATCAACACGTGACAAACATTGACAGTAAGTACAAATATCATCATCTTGGTAAGAGGAAGAGATTTCCACAATTGCATTTATTTATACTTTATACATTATTTTTGTAGAACTTTTTCTAGCTTTTGTGACTTACGACAGATATCTCATTCACGATCCCAAAGGCAATGTCTTGGAATCACATCCAGAGTTTCAATTTTTGGTGTGTTGCCTCGCGCAAGTTACATGTTCGAGATTCCAAACTCGAAGCTCAGGTGAATATATATATATATGTAAGCAACGGGACATCATACTCGAAGTAATAATGTTTCTCACTTCTTAAAGGAGGCTCGAACTTGAGGCCTCAGAGAGAATCCAAAAACGTTTTAACCACTTGACCCAACATGTCTTGGTAAACTCAAGTGAATATTAAACTTAGAACAAACATTTAGAAGGAAAAAAATTAACACGCGGACACGACAAACTTATGCAGTTCGTTTGAATTGACCAAGTCAGAATAGACGCATCATTGTCATAGTAGTAAAATCCTTGTAAGTATAAATTCGGGATCATTTACTCTAGTTTCAATGCCTCTCAAGAGTTTCAACTTGGAACCCTTATTTTTGGAAGAGTCGCTAATTAGGTCCCTAAATTTCATTAACACCAATAGTGCAATTAAATGTCTTTATCCAAGTTTATGGCTTAGCTTGTACAATCTACATATTCATTGCTGGGACACAACAAAACTAAAGTAGCAAGACCCAACTTGAAGCGTATCCTATATTCTCCCATAAACATCACAGCATATTGTTCAAAATGGAAAAAGAGCATGCATGCTTGTCTGCTACTCTGAAGATTATACTGATATTGTTTCTTGTTGAGATTTGATTCTATCTTCATGTAAATATTGTGTACATGCTCTCAAAAACTGTGACTATTGTGAGGTTGCTTGTGTTGACCCTTCTTGGATATTGGTCTATAAATACTACCTTCAATCCATTCTTGGAGATATGACTAGTAATAGCTTGTGTTAAAGCCGTATATGAGAATGGGAGGAAACTAAATGTCTTCTAAATTTACTGTCATTTAGTTTCCTCCCATATCTCACATCCGACCTTCACTTATCGTAATGTTTGTTTACTCGATACGAAATTGCGAAAGTTTGGAGGTGAGAATTGGAGGAACCTAAATGGATTGTCAACATTGTTTTGATCTGTTTCCATTTAGTTTCCTCCAATATCTTATCTCCAACCTTCACATATACTGAGAGTGTAATTTAATTTACTGGGAAAGCTGTATTTGAGAATTGGAGGAAACTAAATGGATTGGCATTGCTTTGTGCTTCCACTTAGTTTCCTCTAATATCTCATATCCCACTTTCACTACCAACTGTGTTTTAGCTAAAACATAGTTAATTAAGCCAAAGCTATTTATGTTTATTTAATGAATTTGTTTGTGTTATTTACACTACATAATTTTTATAAATAAAAAAATCATTTTTGGAGACCCTTAAAAAAGCTTCCTTTATTTTGGAGACTCAATATTTGCGTTTCTCGCATTTCTCGCCGAACCCAAGCCCTGGAAATGGAAGCTTCGTTGATTAGATGCTCCAACAGCAACACGCTCATCGGAGCCTTGAAGCCTCTCCATCGAAAGCTCTCCAGCTCCATTCGCTGCTCTTCCATGGCCACCCTCGCCGGTTAGTCTTTTCCTTCTGCTCCGTTTGGTTCCCGAGAAAGTCCGGGAAAAGTTCGTATCTTTTCCATGTATTTTCATCGACCCAAGACCCCATTTGCGGTCTGAATTGGGTTTTTGATTGCGCATGTGCCCAATTCACTTACTGGGTTTTGTGTTGTGAATTCGTGGTCGCTTAATTTAAACGCTGGCTCGTTTGTAGGAGGGAAGGTTGGGATCGAAAGAGTTTATGATGGGTTATTGTTAGATGCTGGAGGTACTCTTTTGCAGTTAGCGAAGCCGGTCGAAGAGACATATGCAACCATAGGAAGAAAATATGGTCAGTTTCAGCTCATATACTCTTTGTGGCTTTTGATAGTTTCAGTGTTCCTAATTTTAGACAAATGCACTTCTTTTGATTATGCTGTGAAAGAAATGCATATTAGTTAGGGTTGTTTAGATTGATGTTTCAGATGTTTTCAATGGACCCTTATGAATTTGGAGATTGGTTTTGGTTATGAATGTACTAATAACTAGTTGATTGTAGAGGCACCACAAACATGCCACAGAACACTGAGTGACTAAAATTATAGGGTTTCTGAAGCTCCAATCAATCCTTTTTTCTTACCATCATATTTGTTAGACTCCAAGTGCCTTAATGGGTTAAGTTATAAAGTTATGTTCCTTTGTAATTACAATTCTGTAAATCTACTCTTTACTTGGGTTTTGGTACTTAAAGAACTGAAACTTTTAGACCCTCGGTTTAAGTGCTTGCATCTTAATTATTACTTCCATTGTGATTTAGGTTCGACAGCAACTTCCTCTGAAATTAAGCAAGGATTTAGGAGAGCATTTGCTGCTCCGAGGCCTGAAAAGCTTCGTTATCAGGTTCTTGTCCTTTGTCTGTCTCTATTACTCTCATACATGGAAAATTGATGTTTGTTTTTTTGCTATCTAGCTTCTGAAATTAACTATGCTCTCATTTTACTGAGGCTATTAGATGATACACTGGTGCCTTATTTAAAGAGACATCTAGATTCTCCGAGTTACATTCCAATTAGTTTTTTTCTGGCCTCCTGTTCCTTGTGTCCTATGATCATATTGTTGCATTTTTTTTCTCGTGATGTAATGTACTTGTAAATTATAATGCACAAATACTATCGATGAGAAGAATAGAAATATATTAATGTTTCGTTGGCTATGATGCTGGCATGCTGTTCAAATATTTGCAAAAAAAAAAAAAAAAAAAAAAATTAAGAGTCAGAACAATTTCATTTCTTGATAGTTCCCTTTTCATGGCTACAGAGGACTCATTACTGAGGAAGCTGGGTAGTTCCAGGTTGATGGCTAAAAAAAGCCATAAACCCCACTTCTTTGAACTATTGTTTCTTTCCGTTCTCCCTTTTAATATATGTTATGTGATAGTTTGGTTAAAAATTAGTGGTACATGTTTGCATCTAGGATTCTAGAGGACATGATGTATTCTTTTCTATTTTTTCTTTTTATGAAAAAAGTGATCTCTCTTATCTCATTGTTTGGAGGAAGAGTTAATCTCATTGTGTGTTCTCCAATATTAACAATTACTGTCTCACACTTTTGCCCAATTACCTTGATTCGCTACCTGAAAGTTGCATTAGTTTCATCAAATTAGTTGAAGAAACCATTTCAATTTCAATAATATGTCAAGAGCTTAACTGAATCTCGTTCCATTGTATCCTCATGTTATTATGAACAGGGAGATGGAAGGCCATTCTGGAAGCTTGTTGTTTCTGAAGCCACCAGTTGTGACAATCAGGACTATTTTGAAGAAGTTTATGAGGTGATGTTTCTTTGAAAACAAAATGTTAATGTAATATGACTGAATATCTATGGCTGGTACTTACTGACAATAAATTGATCTGGCATGCTGACTTCATGCTGGCCTTTTTACCTGAATTCCCTATCATTGCTTAATTACAGTACTTTGCAAATGGTGATGCATGGCATCTTCCTGTTGGAGCTTATGAAACAATAGTTCATCTAAAAGATGCTGGAGGTCATACACTTCAAGTATTCACCTTCTTTTTCTGTCACTATCATAGTTAATGCAGAGTTTCTTTCGTTGTGTTTCTACATTTCTAACACGGGGAACAGTGAAACAGTTAAAGTGGCTGTTGTATCCAATTTTGACACTCGTTTAAGGAAGCTACTGAAGGACCTCAATGTTGTGGATCTGTAAGTAACCAAGCATCTACCATCAGTACACATCTCATTTGTAATTCGTTCTTTCAATTCCTTAGTGGTTATTTGTTATAATATCCTCCAAAGATGCCAGTTTCCGGTCTGTGATGAAATGCTCTTCGATAGATAGAACTAGATGTGTGATAGACGAAGAGGATGGAAAGAGCATAAGGAATTACTCTCATTAAAGGCCAATCCCATCATCACTGAATATCCTTTTGGTTTGCTTTCAGGTTTGATGCTGTTATTGTGTCTTCAGAGGTTGGTTATGAAAAACCAGATGCAAACATATTTAAGGCTGCTTTAGGTATTGTATTTTAGTGCCATATTCTGTCTTGGCCTGAATCTGTAGCATTTGCCTGTTTTGCTATGCCATGCATGCATATGTTCCCTGCCTCAGATATCTTGATTACCAGCAAAGATGTCGACTGTTGCTTTGCTTGCTTATCTCGGGGCTTTGAATGATGTGCCGACACATGTTTCTATTAAGGAAGCACATGCTTGTTCAATTGCTGCCTTTTGATATGGTAGTTAGTGAGGAAATAAATAGCAGCTCCAGTGCACAGAACTAGGGTGGGGCATTTTTGATGCAGTAGTGTGTAAAGCTTATTGAAAGTCTCATAACTACTAGCTTTGATGTAGATCAAATTGGGGTAAATGCTGACAGAGCAGTTCACATTGGGGATGATCAGAAGGCAGATAAAGATGGGGCCAATGCAGTTGGGATTGATTGCTGGTAGGTTTTAAGCATTTTCGTTCTTTTCGTGTATTTTTAGTAAAACGAACTTCACACATTGTACAAAAACATGCATGTTATGGTTATATCATTTGCTAAACTAACAATCCCTCGAAGAAGAGGACAACATTTCAAACGAAAGGGAGAGTAATTACAGTAGTTCCTAATGGATCTTTCTATTTCTGCTAACGCAGGTTGTGGGGAACAGATGTGAAATCATTCAGTGATGTTCAAAAGCGCATCCTCGTATCAGAGCCATAGATTCAGATAGTTTGGTAGTCTGATACTGTGCACTTGCATTTAGCGTTACTAGGCAAAACTACCAGCTTGACATCTTTCAATCGATGTTTGAGGAACACTATTTGAAGTCTAAACTACCTTGTTTGCTAGTGATGTTGGCATGTTTGGTTTATTTCTTAGTTAGCTATTGATTTTCACAAATAAATGAATAATATCCTTTGAGATACAGATCTTACTAGCATCTGGGATGAATCAATGTTTGTAACTGTAATTCAGTATTGACAAAGCTATTAGTTTGTTTCTGTCTAGGAATGACTGGTTTTGGGTTTTACTTGGAGAAAATCATTTTGTATTTTAAGTTCCTTTATTTGCAGAATGAGCTGCTGGTCTGTAAATAGAAAGATGTGCATCTAAATTAGACAGCAAAGACTAAATATTTTTCTCATTTCAATGGATAGCAGCAAGACAATTTCAATAACCAATATTTCATTTCTGAGAAAAAACAACAAAAAAGCTAAAAGATGTCACAATAAGTCACATGAACAAACAACTCTTATTTACCATAATTTACTAGTATCTCAAGGAGGGCCCTGTGTATCGAGCAATTTCATCTCAATACTAAACCAATCATTGAAGAGGGAAAAAATGCAGCCACATTTTCCTTTAAATCAAATGGACCAGTGACCGTTTCTCAAATTCAAATCAATCATGCACATGCACCATTTGGTCTACCACAACGCAAAGAAAGAATTTTTACTTGATTCTAGTAAAACTGAGCTTAAATACCCACCTATCCATAGCAAGCCTCCTTGATTCTATTTCAGTACACACAATACAGTATCCACCATAAATCAAGGCGGTTACAAACAATCAAGTGCAAAATTTAACATTTAGCTGTACGATGGGGCTTAAAAGGGATCATCTTAACATATGACCGTTAATAGAGTAGATGGTATCATTGGGCTGCCTGTCAAGTGCTCACTTGGAGGCCTCCAGCCCAGTGCATGGGGAATAAAATGTTAGACATGCAATTGCCGATTCAAGATTGGGGGAGGCATTAGAGGAAAATTCACATCTAGCAAATTCAAACCCATATAGTGCAACCAATAGAGGATTAAACATTGAATAATAAACCAAAAGGAGCTTACAGAGAGTAAAAAACGACTTTCTACTTACCAGATAAGTTACAATTTCCAAATTGTCAATGATAACCCTCCCATGAGAAAAAAGTAATCTGCTGAATGCACTTCTTCAAGCAAGATATCGGTACAATTTTCTGTCCACACTATCCCTCTCTAAGAAATCACGCTCAATAAGGGACTCCATTCGTTTCTTTATCTCCGTGGGGTTGGCCAGGAATCTTGACTGCAACTGCTTTGTAACTTCAGCAATTATATTGTTATGATCCAGTACCCTTCTAGATTTCATGATTCTCACAATAGCTGCCTCAATCTGGGGCTTTCGATCCTCTTCCACTCTCTGCCGGGTCTCCTGCTTTTCAGGTTCTGATTCTTTTTGTGCTACTACAGTTCCTATCTTCACCTTGTAGAATTTGCTGCTAAAATTATCATTAACAAAAAATACATCATACTCACCAATGTCTTTACTCATCGGCTCTTTGCGAAGAACATTCTTACCCTTCACACATGCCATGGATTGCAGGCACCTCTTTAGGTCTGGAGCAGGAATCTCTGTAGCTTGCTCAATTTCCTTGTAGCTAAGCTTATCGGAGTTATTGAAGAGCATTAGAACACACATTTGGTAAGTTGAGACATTTAACTCATGCTTCTGGCCCTTCCCAAAGATTGCCTTAATATCAGCTGTGCCCATATTAGTTTGCCAAGACAATCTCCTCCCAGTATGTGTCCCAAGGTAATATGCACGGAATTTTTCACACAGTACAGACATTTCAGAAGGCAGATTGCAAGTAACACTAGGCTGAGTGGGCCAGGATCCTGTAGTCAAAACCTGGACAGCTAGTGTAGGGCCATCCCCAAGCTCAGCACCATGGCTGGCGTAAAACCCTTGCATAGTATCCTGAGAAGTTTTCATGTCCGTAAACATGCCTTCTAACTTTGATGTAAACTGGTAGCCACATTCTGTCTTGAGCTTAACTATCAGACTTCTCTCTGCATCATCAGAAACAGTTTTTCCAGGCAAGAGACGCTTTGCTAAATGCTGTTTGTAGTACTTTTCAAAAACATCTTTCTCCTGCAAATACCGGAACAACATCATCACCTTGTCAAGGATAGTCTCCACATCCTCCTCACTGACTCCCTTAAGACCCTTGCGAAGCTTGTCATCCACAAACAATGAGATGAACTCGGGGGAACGAGGATTCAAATTAATGAAGTATTCAAACGAAGAATTCAAAGCATTTTGGAACGTCTTGTCATTGTTAAATGCCAAGTTTATTATGCTATCATACTTGTCTTTTTCATCCAACAATCGTTGAACAAAATCCACAGGATCCTTTAATCTTTCTGGATCAGTTACCAGCTGTTTGCCAGTTTCTCTGAGGTGAGAAGTCATAACTTCTCGTATTATTGAGAGACCATTAGGGACTCGTCGGAACAAGCTATACATTCTTCCCATATCTTCATACTTATCATCAAGAAGCATGTTAACTAAGCCTGAATTCTCCATGTGAACCAGTCTCAACATGTGGTTTGCAATCATCTCCTTCTCCACCACATTGGTTATCTTGGATTCACTCTTGACATCCAAGTAGTGAGTTACTCTCTCCATTTCTTCATTTAGACGTCGTTCAGCTTTCTTCAAGTATTCTCCAGAATCACAGCACTCAATGAACATCTGAGATTCACCCTTGTAAAATTCTGCTGAAACCTCAAGAAATGGTTTCTCAAAATCTTCTTGGTAAACAGATGAACCTAAATCCATAAGCATCTTGATTATATTCCTTATTAGACCCCGGTTTATGACTTCACCAGTCCTTTCTCTATGTACTAGTTCAAGAAGAGTATTTAGAAGCCTTGCCTGGATTTTGTTTGAATGGATAATGTTATCCCTCCACAGGTTCAGCCCAAGTTCATGAACAGGAGTTTTGTGGGTACTAGGGATGAAAGTCCTGTCCATGTACATGAGTATGTCCCGAATCATTTGCAAGGCCTTGTTATGATCATTCCATTTCCTATTCAACTCTTCCAGAAATAAGCCTCCCTGAGCATCCTCAATAGATTTAGATATTTCTTTCAGATGTGCAGTCATAGTAGTTACCAGACCTGAGTACAGTTTCTCTCCAAATTTGTGCAGCACCATATTGTAGGCATTTCTGCATTAAGTCAATTCTTAATGTCAGAAATACAAAACCATTAACTTGTGTGCGTGCACGTGTGTGAGAGAGAGAGATAGAGAGATAGAGAGAGAGAGCAAATGTGAAACTATTATCCATGAAACAAAAGCCCATAATTGCAAAGATCAACAGGATAACAATACTGATGGCAATATGGCGTTCAAACTTCATGATAGGTTATTGACACTGTCAGATAACTATAATCAAGAAAACTCATGGCAGGCATGGTCATGTTTTCTATCAACTTTTACCCATCAAGCCTTAAACAAGTCCACAGAGGTGTTTAACTAGTTCATTAGATTAGCTATGATGAGATGTGAGAGCTCAACATAGTTGGTCAATGTAATTTACTACAACTGAAAATTTATAGTTGCAACTTTGGTGTATGGTTTATCATTTCATAGATACTAAGAAGGTCAGATGCTAAAAAACTCATGGGCTAAACATGATCCAAATAGTTTGCCATGAGCAAGTAACACAAATCATAGTAAAAATAACTTCCAGCACAAATGAAGATTTCTGACAAATATAACATCAGAAATGTATGCCACTAGCAATCCAACATGTTAACTTAAAATGGTTGTTTAATGCTATAGAATGGATCAATCACCCTTCACCAATTAAGCACTAAGCCACCTATAACCTATCATGAAAGTTGCAAACACAATAAGATTAGTCTCTCCTTCTCCTATGCAATTAAAGATTATCAATATTTAAACTTCAAGAAACAAACACCTCAAAAACAATCAACTCTAAGTAAACATGCACAGAGTGAAACCACACAAAACAACTGAAACTGACGCTAATCATGCAAACACAGATTAGAGCAAAAGACAGTTAGAATTATAAAACTGAAAGTGGAGGAGGAATTAAAAACCTATAGAGTTCCTCGAAACTGAGGCCGCTAGCATTGTGATTGTAAATCTCATGAATAGCGTGCTCCAGAATCCTCCAGGACGTGTCTGCGTATTTGGGATCCACAACAACCCTGTGCTTAAAAGCCTCTATCTGAAAATTCCTCCTCTTCTGATTACTCATCTCTCAAAAACCCGATCGAACCAAACCCTCAAAATCCACACAGATCGGTCTCAAAGCGCACAACAGAATAGTTTGTTTAGAATCGAGAGGAGCTGAAACAGATCGGTTGACGAAGAATCGGAGAGATTTGTGCAGGGGAGCTAGAGAAACGAGGAATAGCGATCAATTCCAGTGAAAATACAGACAGGACGGTAAGGTGTATTTGTACGACGACGATGATTGTTGAAGATGAATATGAAGATGAAGAGACAAAGCAAAGGCAAGAGGTTGGCTCGGAACAAGATTTGGTCTTTATTTTTTATCTTATTTTATTTTCCACTTTCTCAGTTCTAATTTCTCAGTTTTATTGGATACCGTTTTGGGTAGGAGAAGAAGAAGACCAAAGTCAAGCTTCGTTTTGGGCCAAATACCGAATGGGCCTATTCTTGGGCCTGGATTTACGTAATTTCCTTGAGACCCAACTACTAAGTTTAGTTTTCCGTTTTTGCCCTCAATCATGTTGCTTATTTCTCAAGCAGACGCGGCGTCGTATCAACGCAACAAGTGAACCAAGAGCCTTATATATAAGTCGAAACCGCGATTTTTTTTATACTTTCAGAAACACGCAAAACCAGTTTCTCTGTTCTCGTCTTCCTGCTCCTCGCTTCGATTTTTACTTGCTTTACTTGCATTACTTGCACTTCTCACAACACAGGTACTACTTTTCTATTGTTCTTCTTCATCTTCTTCTTCTGTTGAAGAAGAGCTCTTTGATTCCTTTTTTGCTCTCTCTTTCATGTCGACATTTTCTTATTTGTGGATTTAACATTTGGATTCTTCTTGAATTGATCTAGAGCTGGTTTCGTTTTCTAATATATTTATCTATTTTTGCTTTATATTGAATTGGAGCTTCGTATTTTCATTTGCAGGTTTTAGAATCAGTTTGTGAAGAGAAGCTTCTGGGTCTGTATACTGTGTTCTTTTGTCTATTATATATATATATTTTTTTTAAATTATAAGATGCCGGAAGATGTATATGGGGAACGCCCTCTGTTTGGCGGTGCAATTTCTAGCACATTCCCTCTTAGGTTTCAGGTTCGCTACTTTTCCGTGTTTGCATCATCATCATTATCATCATTTTTTTTTTTTTTTTTTTTGTAAGTGGTACTGTTTATCCAATGACTACATGTATGTTCAAATTTGTAGGATGTGAGCAATATTCGACAAGTTCCTGATCATCAGGTTTGTTAGAGTCCTTGAATTTTTTCCCAGTTTCGGATTGACTGTCAGTTTATTGAATGTGTGCTAATTTGGTTTTGGGGGTTTATAGGAGGTATTTGTGGACCCTTCTCGAGATGAAAGCTTGATCTTTGAGCTTTTAGATTTTAAACACGATGTTGGGGATGCTGGGAGTGCTGCCTGGTTTCTTCAAGACCTTGCTTCCGAACAAGATGCTGAAGGGAGCACGGTAATTTCCATGTTTAGTCCTGCTCTTCATTATATTCCTGTTCAGTAAAATTTATAAATTTCTCACTACAGTTCAATTTCATAGTATCTATCAGGATTATAAATATTTTTATTCTTGAGCTTTACATAATAGCTGGTAGTGTTTTGAAGTTGTAATATTGGAGACTTAATTGTGTATGGAAAGTTGGGGAAACTCTGGGCCATGGTTTTACATTCAATCTTAAGAGGTTAAAAAATAGATAGCTAGCATTACCTCTTGCAGCTATTTCTATTGGGAAAGCACATATATTGACAGCATCACTCTATATTGTGATTGTGTCAACTTAAAGAGCAATAGTTTTTTTTTTTTTTTTTTTTTCCTTTTCCTATTAGACATCTGTCACTTCAATTACGAAGATTGAAACATCAACCTAATAGTTAATCTATAAAGTCTCTTCCATTTCTCCCACACCTTGATTGTTAAAGTGCAATGGTTTTATATTGTGAGCACGCATTTGCTTGTCATTGGTTGAAGGGCCAGTTCTTTTTTATCTTGCCTCTTTTCATTTGTTTCCTTTTTAGTTGTAATTTTATGATGAATTTGAGTTCAATAACAGTGTCATCTGTAAGATGTCTGTTAGTTGAGCTATATCTTTCATTTTCTTTTTAATCCCCTAGTTGTTTGGAAGTGAAATATATACGTTGTTGTCATAAAAATTTGTTTCTAGTAGTTTCAGTTAGCAGTTGATTTTATACTTTGGCTTGTAACATTGATTCTTCTAATTTACTACAGCTGATTGAGCAGTCTGGAGTGGTTGAGGCCCCTGGATTGCGATATAGGGAGCAACCTGCTGTTGTGACTACTGCAGTTGGTCAGATGGTAAGTGTCATATTAATTGCATGTATACGAGTTTACATAGGCTTTGGCTGATCTTGGTTCTTTTGACCTTTTGTTTTGTTCTTTGTTAATCAAAATACACTAGAGTACACTTTTTGAATAAAATGGCTATTATTGAGATGTTTCAAATTATCCTACAGTTTTATTTTGGTTCCATATTTTATTACTAAGTTTCTCAGTCATTAGATCCAGAGAAGCTCGCTGTAGTGTAGCCTTCTTTAAGGGCCTACAGTATTGAAATGTAGTACTAGTTATATATGTTTTGCCTTAATGAATGGCCATTTCATTTTTACATTCGTATGAACTATTATAGGGCATATCTAAGGGACGGCAAGGAAGAGAAGCACAAAATATTGTAAAGGTACTTTTTTTTTCTTTCTTTCTAGTCTATCTAATCAGATAAATTATTCTAAAGTCAGGATGTAATTACTAACTAAACGTTACAGGTCTATTTGGCAAATTTACGTCTCAAGGAAGTGAATACTGATGTGCTAGTCACTGCATATGAACCCCTTGTAATAAAGTAAGTATCAGAAGTAAGCTATTATAATTAGAAATAGCTTTGTTGAGTTGGAAATTGAAACATCTTTTAGAACTGATTTTCACTGGGACAGGATATATGATTATCTTATATGTGGTTGTGTATTTTTCTATCCTGGAATAGAATCAACTTTATGATGCCAATCTTTTGTTTACCTGAAATTTTTTGAAAAGATAGAGACAAGTAAACTGCAGACAGATGAGGGGGTTTGTCCATAACAAGTAAAAAAACTCGTGGCTTGTTTGTATCCACCTAGTGTTTCCCTCAACTAACAATAATCAAGATGCTTTGTTGAAGTCATATGCTTCATTATACATTCAGAGAAGCTCAAATTACTTCATTTAAACTCCTGGTACCAGCATTTGTGACAAAATAAGAGGATGAAGTGAGCGACATTCTATTTACTTTTCATTTGAGAATAAATTCTTTATTCATGAAGCACTTTTTTGTTAAATTTCTACATATTAAATTCAGTTTAGGGAAAAGTAGAAGTTATTAGGAAGCAGAATGTACTGGAATATCACAATTCTGCATTACTAAGTTGACAGGTATCTCATTAGTATACCAGCATTAGTGACATATCTATGTTTTTGTTGTGGTTGCAGTCCTTTGAGTGAAAGTGCCAGCTCAGTTGGGGATGGTTTAGCCGTGCCTGCGTCACAGTCTGGATTCATCCCAATGTCTGAGGTATTTAAGCTGGCAGTCTCGAGCTTTAAAGTCAATGACTGGAGCCTTTTCGGGCAGTCTGTTTGAGATTTGTAGAAGGGGAAGCTACAGCCTACATGCATAATCTAGGCAAGGCCCAGATATGTAAGTAGCTTTTCAGTTCATATTTGGAACAATTCTCTTTCTGATATGTATTTTTT
>JAYMTE010000861.1:0-15416 GCA_036897545.1 Pelargonium fulgidum
CAATTAAATAAAGGATATAATAATTATTTCTAATATCAAATGTATCTGTACTTTTTGGACTGTTGCTATTTTAGATTTAGTTTGTGCTTGTTTTATTTTAGTTTTACACCCCTATTAAAATTTTGATATCATAATCCTCCAAAAAAAGAAAAAATAATTTGATATCATAATTAACTTCAATATTCTAATGTCAAAATTTGAATTTTTATGAAATTTTTCAACACAAATATTTTGACAGGGATGTGAGAATTTAATTTACCTATGGAATTAGGAATGTCATGAATATCCGTCCCACGTAGGTAATGGGGTTGGCAGTGAGCAATAAAATATTCACCATTTGGGAAAGTCACTTTAATAATAAACAATTAACAAGCAACTTGAATTTTTAATTGAATTAGCCCTCGACACTAATATGAAATTTGTTTTGTTAAATTGATTATTGATTTTAATACTAGAAAGTGGAGGTAATTTTGGAGTGATTTGACTATGATTAGTGAAATGTTAAAAGGTAAATGGCAAATGTATATAAAGGGAGGATTGGGTTGCACAAGACCATATAACCAAAAGCCGTTTGGAAGTAAAGATGACCTCTCCAAATATGGTCACTCTACTTGTGATCATAGCCATCATGTCCTTTACTTTGCAATCGGAAACCACAGCCCAATATTCCTCCAAGTCTCCACCACCACCACCACCCCCTAAGGAACACCACCATTGTAAGTCGCCGCCACCACCACCTCCCAAGGAGCATTACAAGTACAAGTCTCCTCCACCACCACCTCCCAAGGAACATTACAAGTACAAATCTCCTCCGCCACCACCCAAGAAACATCATGAGCACAAGTCTCCTCCGCCACCACCCAAGGAACATTATGAGTACAAGTCTCCTCCACCACCTCCCAAGGAGCATTACAAGCACAAATCTCCACCACCACCACCACCCAAGGAGCATTACAAGTCTCCACCTCCCAAGGAACATCATGAACACAAGTCACCTCCACCACCTCCCAAGGAGCACTATGAGTACAAGTCTCCACCTCCACCGCCACCACCGGAGCATTACATCTATGCATCGCCTCCTCCTCCTCCTTACCACAACTAACAATATTCTCCGCTGGAACAAAACTGGTCAGCTTCTTTATTCATGTTTGGTAAAAACCCATAATCAAATATCTCAACTTTTTTTAAAAAAACTTAAATTAGTCTTCAAATTTTCAATATGGATCCAAAATAGTTATTCTTGCTTGTTTACGTTAGTTATTTTGTAAAATATTAGATTGTGAAATTTATTAAATAATTAATTTTATTTAACTATTTTGTTGATGCATCACATTAGTAAAATAATTGAATAAATAAATACCGACTTAAACAGTCCATTTTGAATATTTATTTAAATCCTTAAGAACTAAATTAGAAGTCCATATCATGAAAATGTTGAGATTTTACTTTACTTTACTTTTATTTTATTTATTAGCTCTATCAATTTATATATAAATATGCTTATTGACTTTTCATTGTTTCAGCAAATATGGACCAAATGACAAGGAGAAGAATATATGTTTTGCAGAAAGACTAATTAAGGAGAAAATATTTATTCAAATAAGAAAGGGACGGTTCCAAAATCATATTGGGGAGGCTAAACAAAAATCAAGAAAAGCTTAATTAGCTAGTTTAGACTTCTGATCTCATGCATGTTAATTTGCTTGTTGTTGAACAATCAACAACATATCTATATATTATAGTGCATGTAATAGAGATCCAACTTCTTTGCCAATGCAAGAGTTGATGTTATAATATAAATGAAATCAATATTAATTCTCTAAATGTTACGTTGTAATTTTGTCAAATAATTTTATTTTACTTTTAATACAATGTTTTGTATGTCATAATAAATTAGATTTTGTCACCTACTTATTGATCTATTCTCTCTTAATTGATTAACATACATCAATTAAAAGATCCTTTCATCCCAAAGTAGTTTTCTAATTTCAATTTTTGAACATTATAATCTACAAGTCTTTGATTACATGTGCTGACCAAAATTTATAACAAAAAATATTGTTCATTTGAGATATTTGAATTTGTGCAATAACTTACTATAAATTGGAGTTTTCATCTAATTAGAAGTGTGGTATATTTGAATTTTTCTTTAGTTGAATGGTTTACTACAAATAGTTTTTCATCATACTAATCCATCACTTGATGTTGAACCTCATGATGTAAGGTGATGTTTAGGTAATGTACCATCGATTTTCAACCATTTAGCTATCTAGGAAAATATATTGTTGACCTATACTTGTAACACCTTACAATTACTCCCTAGTTGTTTTAGGAAAAATGTATATATTTTATATAGATCCCACACCACATCTGAATATTTGACCAATGCGTTTACACATTTTAAGTAGAGTTTAAAATCCTTTAAGAGTATAGATTTTCTACTTGAACCTTAACATACGAGTTGCATTGTTGTGGACAAGTAGAGACTTCTCGGGCCGAAACATTGTTAAAAAAAGGGATAAGGTTAGGATTATTCCTTGTACTATCCAAAACGTTTAGCCTTGTATTATCAAGTGTTTGGCTTTAGTCCAAAGTTGAGCAAAGTGATTGATTTTAGTCCAAAGTTCGAACAAATCATTTGACGGAAGGACATTCCATCAAATAGGTTGACGGAATCGTTTAACACATCATATGACACATCAGCACATTTGACGGAATGTCCTTCCGTCAAACAATTTGCTCGAACTTTAGACTAAAATTAATAATTTTGCTCAACTTTGGACTAAAGTCAAACACATGATAGTACAAGAATTAAATCCAAACGTTTTGGATAGTACAGAGACTAATCCTATTCTTAACTCTTAAAAAAATGCATGTTCCCATATTATATGTAGAATAAAGAAGCTTCTTTCAAGCCTCCGAGGAAGAAACCCTTTGGTTAGCAACGGCAGGCAGTGCCTTGAGCAAACGGTTCTCCACTAAACGGAGCTTCACATTTACTGGAGCATAGTGTAAAGATAAAGGAATTGGCTAATAGATCTTACATATTTTTGGGATAAATTTCCAAGATACACTTATCAGAGCAACCGAGAGGATTGTTGACAAATTCATGCAACAAGTATCAGTCACAAGAAAGGTGGTGATTAACCCAAGGGAAGTGGCGCAGTTGGCAACACTATTGCGTGAGTGGGAAGAACACTTGTGTTGAGCGGTTGTGTTTGATCACCGCTCAACACACTCATGTTGAGAGGTGAAGGCTTTAAACCTCGAATGAGAATTAATCTGAGGTAAAACAACTTAAAGGTGCCAGTTGAGCCCGCTCAGGAACCCCATGACATAAACCGAAAAAAAATGTTGGCGATTCACTGTGATCCCACTTCTAATGCTCAATCGCTACTCTACTATTCCACACAACATACTCTTACTCAAAAGGACCAATCTAGCTAGCTGATTCACAATCAATCCCACTTAAATACTTCTTTTCCTTTTCTTATTTACCATCACCTCTGCTATTGAATCAATCTATTTCATGCCACAAATCTATGGCTTCTTTCCCAGTCATTGAATCATTGCAAAGCAAAACCAGAAAGGTCATATCAATTCCCTGAATTGTTTTTCATCAACCACACCAACTACATATATAAAGAAGCATGAAAATTCAACCACTACTTTGCTTTGAGAAACATATATCATTACAAAAAACAATATCTTTACAAGAAAATTTACAACGTACGTATGTTCATTTGAATTCTAGGGAGAGTACTACACTACTGCCACTACAACTCATAGACAATGCATTACTTTTGTATTTTACAGCCTGTGGTTTTCTTTCCCTCAGTTGTACAATATACTCTCTATAGCTATCTGAACAAAAAATACAAGGAAAAAAATATTACTCACCTGTAGTCTCTAAAAATTTGACAACACAAGTATTGGAACGTGGAAATCATTATTTGCCATTTACTGCTAGTGAAGTTTCCTGACATGTGGAAAATCCTAATTTAGATTCAAGAGGAATGACAACTTTAGAAATGAATAATTTTTCACATCATAGTATATAAAAGACATAGAAAAAGAAACACCTGAACTTTGTGGAGAAGCTCTTCAAGTTCAATTGCTATCTCAGCAAAGGAAGGTCGATCACCTGGAACTGTTTCCCAACATCTTTGCATCAAGTCTAACAGCTTAGGGTTTGCATCATTAGGAAGATCCGGACGAAGTCCCTGAAGAACAGAACATTACTAATGAAATTGATAGAAATAAAAGTCCCATGTAGATAAATATTAAGAGAATGAGGTAGTTAATAAGGTGGAAGTCAATCCCAACTAATAACGTTGACCTTTGGATATAGGAAGCCTAAACCTATGTATGCAGCCCATTATTAAAATTTTACAAGGTATCAGGATTTGACCAGGGCCTTAAGCCTGATTGCACAACATCTCTAAGTGATCTCCATTCCATATGCAAACGTGAATTCCTATAGAGGAAGGGTAATTTTTAAAGACCCGATTGAGCACATGAAGAACCCACAATATCAGAATATTTTGAGGTTTGATTATGATGGGGAGTGCTGAAATAAAAGAGCTGAAAGTCCTACGCAGCCCATTATTGAAATTTCACAATAACACTCCCTAATTCTTACTTTATTAGGGATGGATAATTTGGGATGGACATTTCATTTCAAACTACTTTGAGTAGTTTTATAATCTGAGCATTTTCATGAAAACTTGGAGTGGCAATACATTTAACTATCATTCTATTTTCCTATCATTTCAATAGTAAATGCTAAAATAAGAGAATTCTCATTTAGCTTATTTACTACTCCCTTGGAAGTATATTGTTTTAATAGTTTACAAATATTAAGAATAACTTGATTTGTGTTTAACTTTCCAGAATATGCCCTATGTAAGTTTGTTGTAGTGAACTCAAGTGATTCTAATCAACTTATCTTAGAGATAATAATGAGGATTCATTTATATCCAACTTACCAAAAGGGAAAGTGGACACTCATTTTAGAACAATAATTTTAGAGAATAGAACACCAAAATTGGGACGGAAAGAGTATCAATCATAATTCATACGTGGTTTCTCATTTAACCTAACTTACTATTGCACATGCTGCATAATTTTCTTAATTGTTTCTTGGTAGAGAATGCAACTATGTTCAAAGGTTCCTCTCTTGATTCATATCGAAAGGTAAAAGTTCAAACCACAGATTTCAAAAGTCAGAATCCATGGATTTGGATTAATAGAGACAATATTAACTATTAAGAACAAAGATAGATGGAAATCTGAAAAGTTATAGGCGTTCCAAAGATACTACCCTCATATATTCTCGCACCTAAAAAAACTTTTTAATTGGAAGTTTATTCTGATCAGCAATTGAGAAGAAAATGCCAAGTAATTATCCCTCCAGCAATGAAGTACTAGTATTGGATTCATAACTGCCATGATCTATTTCCGCTAGACTTGGGTACATATCCATGTATATTAAACATCACGTTGCAATGGGACTACAACTACCATTCAATTAAGTGAATCACATGCACAATGACATGTCAAGTACCCAAAAATTAAATGACCGTTTGCTTCTATAAATGACACAATATAACCAAAAGACTATGGATGACAGTGTGATATACTTGTAGAGCAACTAATCCAGTTAAGAGTTGTGAAGATTGAATATAGAACATTGATAAAGTTTTTCGACAACTCCAGTATATTGATTGTACATACCTGTCTCACTCCCAGGGCAGCTTGAAGTGGAGTCATGGTATCATATGGAACCTACATCAACATCAGCAAGATTGGGTGAAGACTGTCTTACTTTCTTTTATCATCAAAGAAAAGAAAATGGTCGAGTGACTTTAGAAATACCTTTGCTGTCACTAGCTCCCAGAGCACAATAGCAAAACTAAATACATCGGCTTTCTGATCATATGGTTGATGATTTATAACCTTGTGAAAGATGTGGTAAAATATCAAAACAATATGCCAACAAATATCAGAGTATACGTAATACTACCAGCGAACGTCATAATAGGGCTAAAAGCAAGAGTTATAATAAAAAACTATAGCTTTAATTACCAAAGAACACAAATTAACTTCTTGTTACGGTGCTTATTGACTAATAGATTATTGACACAAGTAGTATTGTGAAAAGAAGACAAAACATGAAAAGTAAAATATCCCTTATTTTCTGATAAACATTCGAACAAAGGTGACCCAACTCTCTGCCTTGAACATACATAATTGTGGTATCATTTCAGAAGTTATTTATTTGCTATAAATTTGGCATAAATTTAATGTGCTAAATGCTAATGATATGTTTTTAGTCTTAGGTTTAATCCGCAAAGGCCATTTTGTGCTTACATAAAAGCGTTGATGACCAACAAAAACAAAAAATCCTAAACAGAGAGCAATGCTACCCAAATCATAGATGCATTGCATGGTTATTATTTCCAAATTCCAGGGTGCCTTGATGATGGGGAAAAAAAAAAAAAAACAAAAACAAAAAAACTACTGGGGAGCCAATGAAATAGGACTTACAATATGATAATGAAGTAATCATTAAGTTCCTAACAGTTACAACTCAAAAAGGCAAAAGGAAAGAGTGTATCAGAATAATGCAAACCTCAGGTGCCATCCATCTGTATGTTCCAGTCTCTGCTGTCATTACTCCCTCTTTATTCTGGAACCGAGCAACACCAAAATCTGCCACCTTTACCACCTTGAGACAAACATATATTCAGTGTCAAAAAAGGATTACAGATATTACTCCTTGTTTAATCAACTGTTGAAGTATCCCACATTAGCAGTGTGTGGAGCTTCAGACCGTGCAGGTAATATGCATAGAAGCTAATAACACAATATGATCAAATAACAACACTTGTGACACTTACTTTGTGAGTGTCCATGAGCAAATTTGCTGTCTTCAAGTCCCTATGAATAATGTTGTTTTGATGCAAATAATCCATTCCTTTGCACACGTCAATTGCGAACTTCAGCAATTCAGGTAGCTTCAAGATATTATGATTTTTATGCAAATAGTCATACAAACTCCCTCCAGGCATGTATTCTGCAAACATAATCCGATGTGAAAAAGAATGATCACAGATTCAAAGACTTAGACAACAGCTAGCAGAAGGACGTGCTTTTAAAACGATTAGAGTACCCTAAGAAAATAATAACAAAACCTAGTAAGACAATCATATTCAGGCAACTCTTAGCACAACAGTAAAGACCAAATCTTGACGATTAGATCAAGTATCTGAATGACAACTACAGCTTTATAGGACCTGCGAACTATATCCAAACAATAACTAAAGACACAAAATAGTTAAATAGATGAGTTGTCTACAATCCTATGAACTATAGAGATATTAAAGAATTGGCTAAACCTTTTTTTCTCTCACTATATTGAGATATTGAACTACCTACATTAACATCATGAGAATACAAAAAGGTCAATCAACAGAATTCACCCAATGAGGAATAGTAGTTTCTAAAGGTAAAAGACCTTTAAATATCATGTTGTGGAAAGACACAACAAAAACAAATACTCCTTTCGATGAAATAGAGGTTCAATAACATAGAACATAACAAAATAAAATTTTCCCAATTACCACCTTAATTAGACTCATCTTTCCATCACATGCAATGCACAGGCTGTGTAGATGGCAATATTTTCCATGTTTGTGCCACAACAGTAATTACTGTTTCTGTAATATGCTCCCTCCACCCAAAATTTCCACAATAAGTGTTTATCATGTTTTTCTCACAATTTTGTCCCAAAATAAGTGTCTCCTTTTCTTTTTAGGAAGTTAGTTGTCTATTAAAATGAAATATCAATAGTATCCAATAGTAATTCAGTCAGTATCCCTAAAGTTTGTTAGGGCACATGTATTTGGGGATACAAGAGAAAATGTACAACATTAACCAACTTCTCCTTAGTTTTACTCATAATAGAAAACAAAACACTTATCTTGGGATGGAGGAAGTATCTAATTAATATTAATTCCCACATCAGACAATCAAAAACCAATTGACACATCAGAATTAATTTAAGGGCCATATTAATATCTTAGACGACAAAGATTAAATTGAAACAAAATGACATAATTTGAACTAAATTGAAATTAAATACAGTGCAAAGGCCTACACCCTAACAAACGGGATAATACAAGGACGTTGGGACATTCTTCATTGACATGACTGTCTTTAGAAGATACCATGAGCAAGTTGTTTGTCCAGCTCTACATATCTACCAAATATTAAAACCACCTATTTGCCAAGGTCAATTTATATGAGTTACTTTACAAGAGACCTTAGTGAAGCTGTGCACAAGGTAAAACATTTATTTCCGATCAGAAGTTCTTTACCTGTCACTATGCACAAATGTGGAGATTTTGTGCAAGCACCAACAAAACGTACAACATTTCTATGTTGAACCTCCCTGCATAAAGACAAATGAAAAAGTGATTATAATAAGCACTTCCTCCATCCCAAAATAAATGTCCTGTTTATTAAATATATATGTCCCAAAATGAAAGTCCTCTTTCTATTTTAGTAATTGAATCATGAACAAAAAAAAATAAAAAAAATATTTCCTTGAGAAATGCAAGTTAGAATCACTTGATTTTGTTATAACCAAGGCATAAAAAAGAAAACCAAGCATTAATAAAATCAACTATAATTTTAATAATAATGTGAAACAAGACACTAATTTGGGACAGAGGGAGTTTGTTAACGATTCAATTTTCAATATTCAACTGTTCAAATATGAAACAAAATCTTCATCTTCAGAAAAGTAATTTTCTATTTGACTAGCTAGAAGATACTATAGATTGTCAGTCAATCCCTGTTAAAAACTCCTACCATCAAAGATACAGAAGTAAAAACAAAATATAGATGTGAACATCCTCTTCTTAATATAACAAATTTTCTTCAAAGTTGCTTACAAACTGATTTGATCAACCTCCCTCAAAAATGCAAATATTCTTCAAAGTTGGTTATGAAGGTTGAACAATATGCATTTATACCTCACAAAATACCTCACTGCCAAGAAATTGAAGAGCTGTATATCAATCAACTTTACTCACAATTGCTTAATTGGCTACCAACTGAACTGAACTGAACTTAAACATTATCATCTATAATACGATAACTTTAAATCCTACTAATAAAAAGCAAATAACATAAGAAAATACGCGTCATAGGTCTGAAACCTAAATCAAGCAAGACATTTAAGCATCAATGTTAGACCCTGTTAATGTATCCCACATTGAAAGCCATCCAACTATTAGCTTAACCTTTTGGGTTGGAGTAAAGTTTAACATGGTATCAAAGAGGCCTGGATTGGTTTGGTTTGGTTTGGTTTTGGCCTAGTGACCCGTCTTTGTTATACGGCCTGCACGTGCGGAAGAATATGAATATATCCTACATCACATGAGAAGGAATATAAATATATCCTACATCACATGAGGAGGAATATAAATATATCCTACATCAAAAGAATGTAAAGTTTGTCACAACTTGATATACACGTTGAACCCTCCACTTATTAGCTTAAGCTTTTAGGTTGAAGTTAAGTTTAACAGACCCTTTTAGGTTGAAGTAAAGTAACCTACTCCATGTATTCACATGTTAAGTTCCAGATACTACACCTCTTTCCATCTAATGGCAAATTCAGTCTATATTAACATCGTATATTATCTAATAGAGAAACAACATGAGCTTTATGCCAAAACATAAGAAGGATACTCACCTTAAAATTGCCACTTCCTGAGCAAATTCATCCTCTGAAGCATCATTCAGATGCTCAGATCTAAGAATCTTAACAGCAACAGCTTGTCCAAGGTATATTCCACAAAACCTTTGTTCAAAACCAGAATAAATTTTATCAATATGGAATAATGGAAGACTTTATAGAGTAAATTGATCAAAATTACTAAATCTGAGAACAAAATCAATCTTACAAGTCTCCACATGATCCAGATGCAATTCTTTCTCCTATTTTCAGCAATTTTCTGTCTATTTCCCAGTCTCCAGCTTTACCTTTTGCTGCCAATGCCTTTTCTACAGCTGAATGAGAATTTGAGGAACCAGACCAGGACCCCTATATTACGAAGGATAATTACCACTTTTTTAAAAATCTTCAGCATGTAATAAAACCCTCTAAAACTCCATTATAAACATAAAAATTTCACTGACAGCATGTTTCATCTGGCAAGACAAGGCGTCATCATTTAATTAAATGACTGACAATAAGGCCACTATAAACATTTTACTGGAATTACGAGCAAATAACATGTCTGTAAAATGATACCAATGTAAACATAAACTTAGTTTTAATCCCAATTACCCACCACCATACTCGAAAGTCAAAACCTCTATATACCGACTCGATTAGGGATTAAACATTTGTTTACATATTGGTATGATCCCACACCGGAAGCATACCATGTACCAAGGGTGCTTCTTATGTCCATCGGCTCTCACACCTGATAGATTAGTCTTTTGGGTTGACCTCTCCTATTAGGTTTACTTTGTTTAATTGGTGATTTCGATGAAAGCTGACTAAAGCAGGAGCGACATAGGAGGAAGAGACTTAGGATTTGGGGAAGATAAGTCCATGGGTTCTCTCACTTAAAAAACTAGTCTTTTTTGTCAAGCTCTCCTATTGGACTTATGTTCCACATATTATCTCCAATTCTCCATACATGAAAAAATAATACTCCCTCCCATCCAAAATTGAGTGTCTTGTACTCATTTTTGAAAAAAAAAACAAATAAGGAGAAATTAGATAGAGTCTGACACTTCGCCATGTACCCACCCATATGTGCATTTGCCACAACAAATTCAAGAGATTCTAACTATTACTAAGATATTATTAGTGATTCGTGTATAACTAGCTTCCTAAAAAGGGAAGAGGACACTCATTTTGAAACAAAATTTAGAGAAATAAGACTCATTTTAGGACGACAGGAGTAATTATGTTCAGCTACATTAAAAGTATTAAGTTTGATGAACAAAGAGATAGAGACAAAAGAAACTGAAAACAGAAACAAATTAGGGCAAGATATATAAGATTCGTTCTCACAGCAAAAAAAATTCATGGACAGCAAGCTTTCATCTGACAACAGGCATCATAATTAAAGAAAGCTGTCTGGCTCAATTAAATATTAGGGCTCTGTTCATTTCAGGCTTTGCAGAGTGGGTTTTCCCAAAATTTCAGTGTTGGGTGGAGGAAAATATCAGGTCAACAGAAAATAAGTGCCTGCTAATGAGAAAGGCTTCCTCTTTCCAATTTGAATTATCAATTCATGGAGATCCTCGCCCATGGAAAAGACTTAGACTGTACAGTATGCCACCACGGATCATCCCTAGTTCCTCCATCTCCTAGAATCTAGATAGTACCACCACCACCATCAACAAGCAACCACCAATCAATTCTTTACCACATAACCCAATGCAAAAACAACATTTCTCTGCATAATGTAGACGCTCTCAGAAAACAGATTTGGTGTTCTGAAATTAATTACTTGTTTTTTTCTAATTCTATTTATTTTGACAAGACTTCATTGTAGAGAACCCTACCTTGCAGCACAAATATGCTGACTTAGTGCACCCAATGCAAAGATAACATTTCTCCACATAATGTGGACAGCCTCAGAAAACTGATTTGGTGTTCTGAATTAATTTTTTTTTATTCTGTTTATTTTGGTGAGACTGGACTGTAACTCGAGCTTGTAGCACACATATGCTGAGACTTGGTGCATATTTCTCTCTCATTATCTTCATTGTCTTTCCTCCAAGTCACGGAATCTCCCTCCTCTATTACCACAGTTCATCTCTTTTAAACCTCATCGTATTAGAGATAACTCTTTTCTGCTGTAACCCTTCCATATTCAATTTTTTTACTTAATTATTTATATTTCTCTTTTAAACCCGGTCTCTTCTATTACCTCAATTCATTTCTTTTAAACCTCATTATATCAGAGATAATTATTATCTCCTATAACCCTGCCAATTTAAAATTTTTATTTTTCTCTAGTTCACCTGTACATGGACTACAGATGTGGGTGCAGACTACAAACATATTGATTTCTCCTATGACCCTGCCAATTTTTATTTTTATTTTCTCCTATAACCCTGCCACTTCTACAGTCTACAAACATATTGATTTCTATCATTTTATTGGTCAAATAAGTATTTCATGTCTGCCAACAAAGGAAACCTTATCAGGGATAGCAGCCTAATTGACCCATTGGTACTTTAATTTTTGTTGTATACTTGGCTTTTTATCAAAACAACATGATTACTGATTGCGAGAATAGCCCAAAAATGAAGAAAGAAATCAAAGAGCAAGTATTTCTTCCTTAAGAAGAAAGATAGTAAATACTAATAAATAAGTTCATTCTCTCCAGTTTCTCAAGATGAACCAATTTATCTTCTTCTGCATCTCAGGAAGTGCTGACTTTCTACATTGAAATTGATGTTAAACATTAATGCTTAATCAGAATTTTAAATTTTCTTGAAATTACATAAAAAAAATCTACCCACACAGAAACCACCACTTCCCTGTTTTGGTGCCAACTATGTTGCACAAATACTCTACTGGAGCCCAGCGTATGCGTACTGAGAACGTATTGAATACGTATAAGCTCAAAATTCGTATTGAATATGGTAGTTTGCTTAAACTAGGTGTATATGCCTATATACGTGGGAAAAAAATAGATTCGTGATTTATAATTTCTATTTTATAGTAGGTGAATAGGATAGTGTTTGTGCTTAATTAGAAATCATATTATTTGATTGATTACTTCTTGTATTATCTTATTTTCAGCATGAAAATGTTTTATATAAAATATATATTTATTATTTTTGCCTATCGTATTATAACGTATCGTATTCTAATATTTCTAAAAATTGCATATTTCGTATTCGTACCGTATTGTATTACGAATTCCATATCCATATTCGTGCAACATACGGTACCAAGAACCCACAATTCAGTCAGTAAATAGATCACAAACCAAACAAGGCAGTTACAGTAAAGCAAAGCTTACCTCGCTTCTAACTACAGCTTTTTCCATAGCTTCGTACATACCATCTGTATCCTGACCACAACATTGCAAAGTCAGCAACATTTGGACTCAGCAAAGACCCTGTCATAACAGAAATACTAATCACAATGCTCCTGAATGCATAATAACACGGCTACTTTCCTTGAGAAATGCCTTTTTATACAATAACAGATCGGGTAGATGCACATGTATAAGCATGCTGACATGAAAGAAGGCTAGCAAGAAATGGATACAGAAGATGCTAACTAATTAAAAACTATACATCAGTAGAAATGTAAGACCGAAGCTCATTCATTGCTAAAATGTCAGAAGGAGTACAATAACAGTATGTAATTTTCATACATAAAATTAAATTAATCGTTGAATAAGGAGATCACTAGAGCAACAGAAAGAAAAAAAAAGAATCTAGGAGGCACAAAAGGAATACCTAACAGATACTAGAACTGTTTAAAGAAAGAAGGTACCTCAACTGGCCACCCATCCACAACAAATACATCCAAGGAGTAGCCATCAGTTGTTGAGAAGACATGCGCCTCACGGATGTTAAGCCCTATGTCAGAAAGCAATGCAGAAAGCTGGGAGAAAATAATAATCCATTAAAAAGAAATCTTATGAGCCATAACATAAAATATCACAAGAAAAGTCAGCTTCATTGGGTAGATCAACTAGAAAACCCTAGAATTTGTTAACACTGTAGATACAACTTGAATTAAACAATTAGATCACTAAAAACTTCATTACCCAACACTATTCTCCCCAAAAGAAGATTAGGGAAAAGCTTTGACAGCATATCCAATTCTACGGTATTACCTTACTATTTGCAAACTAACCAAGAAGCACATAAAACTTTAACCAAACCACTGCAGCTCCCAAATTTACAGTCCACAATTTGCAAATTCATAATCATTTAATATTTCTTAATACATTCTAGAACTACTTCAGTTGTATCTTACACCTGCTATCTTACTTCAGTCCTATTTTAATAACAATAAATGTTAACATCTCACTACTTGAAATCAAATTTTATTATTTTTTTAACGATGTTAATTATATATAAGGTTTGTCATACTTGGAACACTTTTTGGCTAACTTCAGAGTAAACTGGAACAAATGCTTGAACATAAGACTAAATTGGAAAAAAAAATTATTTCATGGACTATATTGGAACAAATGAGATAGTACAAATACTATTTTAGTTATTTTCTTCTGAGAGTACAGTGCAGATTCTACATCAGGTAAAAAATATAAAATAAAAACTTTATTGAGAGTAGCTCTAACCCAAAAAAAAAAAAATGATTCTGAATTTTTTAAAACAGAACAAATTGTTGTGTTTGGGTTATAACTAATACGCATTCCAATATAAATAATCTGTTTTTAATATGGTAAGAATAAAAATAATAAAGATTCATCTAAACCTTTTTTCTCGTCTTTTTTGTCAAAAAACCAACTCAACTAAAAGCATAAACTAGTAGTTTAAGCTCAATTTATTTTTTATAATCTAACACACTCACTTACATGCAATCACATGCAAGCTCATTATCGCTATGCGCGAGGACCTGAACACAAATGCACAAGTCTTCTTGCTTTGGGCTGAAATTTAATTTAATTTAATTAGGGGGAGGCAGCGGGACTCAACATGTGACATTTAGGTCAACAAGGCTCCAATACTATGTGAGATTTGAGAGAATTGTATGTAATTTATTCAATAAACCAGCTGCATATTTTAACAAGGAGGGCTAATCTACATGATGGAAGAAAATCAATCATTCCTAAAAATCAGGTATGAGATTCAGCAATCCCGACTGTAAATCAAATCAATGCACTAATTTGAATTTTTCCCCTTTTATATTGACTTCCGGTAACAATTTAACAGTTGATAGAGTTGATATCCTTAATAGATGGTTGAAAAACTTGGTGATATGAGCCGCCATGTTGTTTGACTAGAGTGACGTTGGCAGAAGAGCCGGAATTCACCTAAAAAAGAGAAAATTGAGGAGGCTGCCAAACAGTTGTGGCAAAGCATTCAGCATATTCAGATAGGGCTGACACAAAAATAATACGACCAGACTGGTGCCACTAGAAGCCTAGAACGTCAGTTAACACAAGGAAGAAGTCGTTCGAGATTCATCGGGAAGGCACTGAGGCTTTGTTAGAGGTCGAAAAAGAAAATTACAATTTTCTCTAAAAGATCAAATTTGTTGCTAGTTTGAAAATTGCTCAATAGAAAGAACAGTAGGTTTTGTTTATGTGATAGAGAAAATTGTAGATAACCCCTATGGGGTTATCACTAAAAGCAAATATGCACCCTAAATTTTAAATTTTGACATA
>JAYMTE010000862.1:0-15412 GCA_036897545.1 Pelargonium fulgidum
CTACCCTAGAGAAAGGATAATGACCCAAAAAACCACCACAATTCACATGGTGTTGTGGTGCTGGCCCCTAATTTCAACATCACTATTCAATGGGGTTTTGGTTTTGCTGGACAGGAAAAGCTTGACAATATGCAAAAATGGTGATGTCAACAACCAAGCTACAAAAGCGGCTTAAAAAGTTGTTGGCATAAATATAATTGCCAAGAAGTTGAAAAACAACCACATAATTGCCTTGGATCTTGAGGTGACTGTGTAGCTACCACTTCAACAATATGCTATAAACATCATGTGTTTGATAAAATGTTCAAAAGACAGTTGAGTAGCCGAGTTGTTAGTTGGCCTTACTTAATTTAGCCTTTTGTATTTATGGGTCCTAATGGACTATTGCTACTTTTTCATTTTTTGTTCATTTTTGTTCACCTATTCATCTTCATTTTTTATCTCTCTCACAAACACACACAAACACAACACTTTCAATGGAAGAAGTGGCAGAAGTGGAGCTTGGGTCCAACCAAGATACTCTTTCAAAGCTGGATTCAACACAACCAGAACCAAGTGCCAAATCCCATGTTTCATTCTTGGGACTGTTTGTTGCTGCTGATAGACTTGACTATGTCTTGATGTTTTTGGGGAGTGTCGGGGCCTTTGTCCATGGTGCTGCACTTCCCGTCTTCTTTGTTTTGTTTGGACGTATGATTGATTCTTTGGGACAACTATCTTCGAGTCCTCAGAGACTGTCTTCGCGCGTTTCTGAGGTAAGAACTAAGATGCATATTCTCTAGCTCCTTTTTCTTTAGAATCTTGCCATTTTTGTATATAAATCCAAGTCTTTTAAATTATAATGTTGCTGCTATTTTGATCAAGAGTATCAAATTCAATTGTGCTACGTTTTAGTGGCTTACCATATGCTTTAATATATGCCAGAGATGTCTGATTTCTTCTTTTCCTCTGCAGTATGCTTCGTACTTAATTTATCTTGGACTCATTGTTTTAGCATCAGCATGGATGGGTATGTTTTGTTATGATCTCTTTCGTGCAACTGCTTAACTTAGTTGATTGATAATTGACAATATGTTTCGATATCATGTTTAAAGGCGTTGCGTCCTGGATGCAAACGGGGGAGAGGCAGACAGCTCGATTGAGATTGAAGTATCTACAGGCAGTTCTAAAGAAAGATATTAGCTTCTTTGATAACGAAGCGAGAGATATCAATATAATTTTCCACATTTCAAGTGATGCAATACTGGTGCAAGATGCAATAGGTGACAAGGTACATAATGAACAGATTGAATTTCACCAAAACATTTTGTGAAAATGCTTATTACTATTTTTGCTGCCCTTTTGGATCTTTGATGCAGATAGGCCATGCTTTGCGCTATCTTTCGCAGTTCATATTTGGATTCGCTGTTGGGTTTGTATCAGTATGGCAGCTTACACTTCTGACCTTGGCTGTTGTACCATTTATAGCTGTAGCAGGTGGAGCCTATACTATCATCATGGCTACCTTATCCGAAAAAGGCGAGGCTGCTTATGGTGAAGCTGGAAAAATAGCAGAAGAGGTAAAAAATAACTAAATATCACTTGCTCTAAGTAGATTTCAATTGTTAGCTTCATTAACTATTCTGCTGTTCCCTCAGGTTATTTCGCAGGTTCGTACTGTGTACTCATTTGTAGGAGAGAACAAAGCAATCGAAGCATACTCGAAGTTACTTAATGACGCGCTTAAACTAGCAAAGAAGAGTGGGATTGCAAAAGGAGTTGGTGTTGGATTTACATATGGACTATTGTTTTGTGCTTGGGCATTGCTTCTCTGGTATGCTGGAATACTTGTCAGGCATGGTGACACAAATGGAGGGAAAGCATTCACAACGATCATCAACGTCATATTCAGTGGATTGTAAGTCTTGTTTGAAGCATGTAGCGTTCTAGTTAGCGAACCATTCTTTGCCTAGTATATAAGAAACTTTTGTCATTTGTAGTGCTCTAGGTCAGGCTACTCCAAATCTTGCTGCTATTGCCAAGGGTCAGGCAGCAGCTGCAAACATCATTAACATGATGGAAACAGATTCAGACTCTTCTGAAAGTTCGGACAATGGAACGGTCTTGGCAAAAGTAGATGGGAAAATTGAGTTTTGTGTGGTTTCTTTCGCTTATCCATCAAGACCCAATATGGTTTTTGACAGCTTGAGCTTTGAAATCACTGCTGGGAAGACATTTGCAGTGGTTGGTCCAAGTGGTTCAGGAAAGAGCACTATCATTTCCATGGTGCAGCGATTTTATGACCCAACATCAGGTATCAAATAACTCTCCAATCCAGTGCAAATCATGGCCTTAGGAAATGAACTTTTTATAAACAATGTCCAATTATAACATAGTTTACTTATGCACAATATCTATTAGGTAACATACTGTTGGACGGGCACGACATCAAGAATCTCCAGCTGAAATGGCTGAGGGAGCAGATGGGATTGGTTAGTCAAGAGCCAGCATTGTTTGCAACAACTATAGCTGAGAACATTTTGTTCGGTAAAGAAGACGCGAGCATGGATCAGATTATACAAGCTTCCATGTCTGCTAATGCACATTCTTTTGTTCAAGGATTGCCTGATGGTTACAGCACTCAGGTGTGTATTGCCAATCCTGATCTATCACTAGAAAAACTGTATTAGCTAACCATTTTTGCTTTAATAATATTAGAAAACTTTGTGCACAAAACATTAGTCTCCAGATTTTCCTGAGAAACAATGTGTAATTATTTCCCAAAGTATCTTTATGTAACCTCATGCTCAATGTGATGTTTGACAGTTTGTTGACTTTAGGTGGGTGAGGGAGGAACTCAGCTCTCTGGAGGCCAGAAACAGAGAATTGCTATTGCAAGAGCAGTACTGAGAAACCCAAAGATATTGCTTCTAGATGAGGCCACCAGTGCACTAGACTCAGCATCAGAACAGATTGTCCAGCAAGCATTGGATCGAATAATGTCAAACCGGACAACAATCATTGTTGCACACAGATTGTCTACTATTCGAGATGTCGATACAATCATTGTGTTGAAGGATGGTCAGTTGGTTGAAAGTGGAACACATTTGGAACTCATATCCAAAGGAGGAGAGTATGCAACTCTGGTGAGCTCACAAATATCAGAAAATGGTAAAATGTCAACCTCGGTGCATAACTCTGAAACTCCCGGGAACATAAGCTTTCGAGAGACATCAAACGACGAGAACCATCAGCAAGAACTCAACTCAATGACAATAAGTGACCAAAACTTGTTACCACAAAACACAACTCCTGCTCCATCAATTATGGAGCTGCTAAAACTAAATGCACCAGAGTGGCCTTATGCAGTACTTGGATCATTTGGTGCTATTCTAGCTGGCATGGAAGCTCCTCTCTTCGCCCTTGGAATCACACATGTATTGACTGCATTTTATTCCTCTGATCATTCTCAAGTAAAACAAGAAGTCGAACGAGTAGCTCTCATATTTGTTGGATTGGCTGTTATTACCATCCCTGTCTATCTGCTGCAACACTATTTCTACACATTGATGGGGGAGCATCTCACTTCTCGTGTTCGCCTATCAATGTTCTCAGGTTATTCTTGGAACCCTTGGAATAGCTCCTATGTTATTTGCATTTTACTTTTATGAGAAGCTTATCTCGTTTTGATAACTGCAGCTATCCTTTCCAACGAGGTTGGCTGGTTCGATTTGGATGAAAATAGTACTGGATCACTGACTTCAGCTTTAGCTGCAGATGCAACATTAGTTCGAAGTGCTCTTGCTGATCGCTTATCTACAATAGTACAGAATGTAGCACTAACTGTGACAGCATTTGTCATTGCTTTTACGCTAAGTTGGCGCTTAGCCGCTGTTGTCATTGCTTCTTTTCCTCTTCTCATTGGAGCTTCAATAACTGAGGTAAGCTGGAAATTTTCTTTAAATGTACTAGGATGATACAATCATATGATTTATGTCATGTTTCCTTCAATCTGCAGCAACTGTTTCTTAAAGGATTCGGAGGAGATTACTCCCTCGCCTACTCGCGAGCAACTGCTGTGGCACGAGAAGCTATAGCAAACATCCGGACTGTTGCTGCATTTGGTGCTGAAGACAGGATCTCAATTCAGTTTACCAATGAACTCAACAAACCAAACAAGGAAGCTCTTCTACGCGGTCACATATCGGGTTTTGGTTATGGTGTAACACAGCTCTTAGCATTCTGTTCCTATGCACTTGGCCTCTGGTATGCATCAGTACTAATCAAACGTAAGGACTCGAATTTCGGAGACATCATCAAGTCATTTATGGTGCTGATAGTCACTGCACTAGCAGTAGCTGAGACGCTTGCTCTTGCACCAGACATTGTAAAGGGCTCACAAGCTCTAGGATCTGTTTTCAGGATACTAAAAAGAAAAACTGCCATAGAACCTGACAGTCCCTCTTCAAAGATGGTAACTGATGTGCAAGGAAATATAGAATTCAGGAAAGTTAGTTTCAAGTACCCTGTGAGGCCTGACATCACCATTTTTGAGAACCTGAACCTCAAAGTCTCAGCAGGAAAGAGCCTTGCAGTTGTGGGACAAAGTGGGTCAGGCAAAAGTACTGTGATTGCAATGGTGATGAGATTTTATGACCCCATTTCAGGATCAGTCCTGATTGATGGGTGTGACATTAGGAACATGAACCTGAGATCACTGAGGCTGAAAATAGGACTAGTTCAGCAAGAGCCAGCTTTGTTCTCAACAACAATATATGAGAACATCAAATATGGCAATGAAGAGGCATCAGAAATTGAAGTCATTAAGGCGGCCAAGGCAGCGAATGCTCATGAGTTCATCAGTAGAATGCCTGAAGGGTACTACACGCACGCGGGAGAGAGAGGAGTGCAGTTGTCGGGTGGACAGAAACAACGGGTGGCAATTGCTCGGGCAATACTAAAAGACCCCTCGATCCTCCTGCTGGACGAAGCAACGAGTGCACTGGACACTGCATCTGAGAAGCTGGTTCAAGAAGCTCTTGACAAGCTAATGGAAGGCCGGACAACAATCATGGTCGCGCATAGGTTGTCAACGATACGCGATGCAGACAGCATTGCAGTGCTGCAGCAAGGGAAGGTGGTTGAAATTGGGAGCCATGAGCAGCTTGTTGCAAAAACTACAGGTAGTATCTATAAGCAATTAGTTAGGCTACAAGAGGAAAAGAGCACAGAACAGTCCTTATTTGATTGAAGTGTACACGTTAAAGAATCTGAGGCCTAGCTTGTGCATTGGTGCACATTACCAAGGTTAGCAAAAGAGTCTTATCTGACATACATACTGTGCATATTCTTTGAATATGAAATACATTTTTGTTTTGTTTAATGTAATGTATTAATGTACCTTAAAAAAAAAAACATTTGTCTGGGGCAATCATAAGGCTATTTTATACCTAGTTTGGTTTTGATTGTAGATGTTAGAGATATCATGTAGCACCAACTTAGCTGAAACTTGAACAATCCTTTCATTTCCATGACTTCAAGCCCACAGTGCAATGAAGGTCCTGGAGTGCTCAAGTGTTGGAAAAAAAAAAACACTCACTTTTTGCTTTGAGTTTTGGTTGGTTGGATCAAATGACACAGCTAATTTTTTTTGATGTCCCATATGAATGTTTAAAACTGCTCATACAATCTTGGAAAGACTAATCTGAGTGACAATTCAATTATTGATTTGTATATTATGTGGAAATGTTGCTGTCAAGTTGGTAATAACAGGCTAAAGTTGATAAAGTTCTGTGTCTCTAGTCTAATAACAGTTGGTAATAGCTATAACAATCAGTATTACAGTTTAGAATGAGACTTTATCATCGTGGGATTTTATTTTTTCACGCATTTCTACATTTTATATATTAACCCTTCACTTTGTGGAAGTGAGCGATAATGCATCCCACATTGAAAAATATAAAAAAAAAAGTGCACATATATAATGGTGTAAGTTAAACCTTACTAAAATTGTCTATTTTTAAGTAGTGCAAACCCAAGCTATTATATGTATCTTATTATTATACAAACTTCATTTTTCTTCTATGTATCTTCTTTTGTGAGACTTAAAAACCTTTGTTTCAAAAAAGCTAACATTTTAAAACCATAAAATTCTCTGCTCTGGAAACTCTAGCAGTCTTCTCTAGTTCTTCGTCTAAATTTTTTCTTGAACCACCGCCGGTTTTTTCTGATCGGCGGTGGTTCAATCTTTTCTTATTTGCATTGCTTATTGAATAAACACAGATTCAACTTGATTAGATTTATTCTTCCATTGGACTCATCGATCACTATCAGCTCCATGCATTCGATCCGCTTTCAGACACCGCGTTATTATCTTCATATTCACTATATGCTAGTTGTGATAGTATGTTTACTATGAGTAGAGTGACTCTTTTCATGTTTTGTTTTTTGGTTTTAAATCGTACTTTAGTATCTTTGTTAGTTTTAAGTTCGAGTTGTCTTTCATTATTGAAAGTTTGTTTTCCATTGTTAGAAGTTATTTTCTTGGTTATGAATATGAATGTTTTGTTTGGGAGTATTGTTGCGCGACAGAAGAAGGATAGAGCAATAACGAGTCTGTTTGTTCTACTATTCCAGTTAAGATTTCAACCAATCATGTGACAGTTGGTCGCTCATATGAACATTCGAGATCTGCGAATCAAGCTACTGTAGTATTTGGTTCTACGTCAGGTTTTTTCGTAATTAAGTAAGTAAGTTACTATTATTATTAATGAAATTAATATTTCCTTCTAGAAAAATAAAAACCTTTGTTTCACAATTTGCAATATTTATTATTTTATGCTTAAATATATTAATGGTTATCTTCTCCAATTCAAGTGAATAAAGTGTAACTAAGTTTAATTTTGAGCTATGCTAAATTTGAAGAATAAAATTATTTTATAATTGATCACAATCTTATATATGTCGAAAAATTTCAAGTTTCAAATGAATATATAAATGAGTTAACAATTTGTAATAAACCATTAAAGTGAACAAATTCAAACATAGAGTAATGTTATAGAGAAAAATGGGTATCAGTGCACTGATATAATTTTATATCAGTTGCAACTAAAATCTGTCAATGAGATTATGACACCTCATTAAAATTTACTTGTACCCACTCAAGTGAATTTGTGGGAGCGGAGCGACCTGCCCGTATATATAATTTTAAATGAGATGTTACTACTTTATTAGTGCAACTAATCTAAATTTAGGTTAGTGCACTAAGACACGTTAACCCAATGTTATATATATATATATAATCATGATTCTTTTTTTGTCAAATTAAGCAGGACTTTCAAAAATAAAACAAGTAACACAGAGATTATATGTGGCAAAATATGATAAGCGTAGTTGATGGCAAAAGGTTAAGCGGTGAGCGAGCGCTACACTCGCATTGCTAACCACCGCATTTCTCTCTCTAAAATTCTCATTTCTCAATTTTCAAATTTCTAAAATTTCCCAAATTCTTCTCTCTCTCTCTCTCCCAATTAGGGTTTGATCAAACGAAGTTCTGATTCTGAATCTGCTACTTAACAATGGTGTTTTATTTGCCAACTCCTCGTACTGCCTCCGTATCTTTCACTCATTGAGCTGCAAAGAAATGAAGAGAATCTGAAGAAAAACGAGGACTTGGCTCATTTTTTATTGATATTTAAATAATAATAAAAGGCGTGTTGGGGGATCAATAGGAAGAAGAGATCTGGAGCGTCGCAGATCGAAATGAGCGCTTCCAGGTTCATCAAGTGCGTCACTGTAGGCGACGGCGCTGTTGGCAAAACCTGTATGCTGATTTCCTACACCAGCAACTCCTTTCCAACGGTCAGTTTCGCATTGTTAATTGTTTTCCACGTCTTCGTGGTGAAAATTCCCAATGCGGCCTTTTTTTTCCCGAGAAAAATCATTTCCTTTTTATGATCCTCTGTTTGGTTGATTGGAAAGAGGAACGAAAAATGGAAATCGTTGTTGTCAATATGGGAAAGGAAAAAGAGGAAATGCTTGCATTTTTGGTATCTTATTTCTAATTACTTGCGACATTGTGATCAAGTGTTTTGCTTGGCATGAGATTGGGAATAGATAAGCAAAATGATGATTACTTATTCTTGAATCATCTGTGCTGTTTTATATTATTTTCATCGATAAGTCATTGCAATAGGTTAAAATTTTGATTTAGAGTTTTGGAGCCTGAAATTGGGTGTGTTGGGAGATCAGTGTTGCAATAGATGATTATAATTGAAACAGTGTCATAGTATGTTGCCCGGATTAGGCGTGTTACCCAACCCTTCTGTAGGAATTGGAGCACAATAATTTTTTAGGTGCATTTCTTGCTCTAACCTTAAGTTGTCACTTACTGGTCGGATCTTTCTTTAAGATTCGTCTAAGACTTGATACACAAGGCAGAGTTTAGAGGACTAAACGCCTATGTCTCCCTGAGATTAAAGATATGACGTTAAATTTTGCTGGAGTCATGTTGAACTAGAGGAAATACAATTTTTAGGATGTTGCACTGCTGTTAATTAATACTGTGGAAGTTGGAAATATGTGGTTACCCAAGTTACTTCTGGACGCTTAGGACACGTGTCCTTCAAACTTGACAACGGCTACTTACTGGTCCAGAGTTATTTAGTCCTATATTACAGATGTTATGGTCTAGAGTAATATTTGTATCATACTTCACAGCCTGTTTGTTTGGATTTTATATCAACATTGTCTGGTGTTGAATAATTTTGAGCTGCTAATGACTTCATTTTTGTATTGCCATCTTTCTGTAATTGTGACGTGAAAACAGGATTATGTGCCAACTGTTTTTGACAATTTCAGTGCAAATGTGGTCGTTGATGGAAACACTGTTAACTTAGGTTTATGGGATACTGCTGGTAACTTATCAACCATTCTCTTAGTTTGCTTTACTCTATTTTATGTTTCCAAACTTATTGATTTTGGTTTGATTCAATTAACGGGTGAATAGGGCAAGAGGATTACAATAGATTGAGGCCTTTGAGTTACCGTGGAGCAGATGTCTTTATTCTTGCATTTTCTCTCATTAGCAAGGCCAGTTATGAAAATGTTTCCAAGAAGGTTAGAACTCTTGGAGAGATTTCATTTACTGTAGATGATGAATTTTCAATATAACATTTAGTGTTTGTGAGTGCTAATGTATATTTTTTTCTTTGTTTTCAATTTCAGTGGATACCAGAACTGAAGCATTATGCACCTGGTGTCCCAATAATTCTTGTTGGAACAAAGCTGGGTAAGAATTTTAATTGTTTCTTATGCTATTTCTGCCTTTTCATTTTGTATTTTATTAATCATGAATTATGACATTTTTCTTCTAATCTAGAATGTATATGAGTTTTCTTTCTACCAGCTATTTAAACTGGTGTGTGTGTGTATATATATTCCTTTTCAAATTAGAATGCGTTTTCTCTGCCAGATTAAGGACGATATAATACTCCCTTCGTCCCTAAATAATTGTCCACTTTTCTTTTATGGGGTTAGTTATACATAAATTACCAATAATATATAAGTTAGTTAGAATACCTAGAGTTTGTTATAACTAGAGTACTATGGGCATAAGGGGTAATAACCAATTCTAACTAACTAATCGAGATCTCTAAAAAATGGGGAAATAGACAATTATTTTGGGATGGAGGAAGTGTGCTTCAGGGAATTGATGTACAAAGTTCTTCATGATAATCTTTTGAACCTTATTGCTGGTAATATTTGAACAAGTATCACTAATTATTTGTTAATAGCAATGGAATAGTGTTTTTAGAATGATGATTGCTGTTTGGAGTTTGGCTGTTATGAGGTTGACAGAAAGTACTCCCTTTGTCCCAAAATAATTGTCCACTCTTCCATTTTTGTGAAGATTAAGGATATGTTCGTTTTTTTGTTGTTGTTGAAAAAAGGATATGCTAGTTAGAATCAAGCTTTCTCTTTTCTGCCCCCATGTGCTCTTGTTGTAATAAATTCAAGGATTCTACCTAACTTATCTTAAGGATTTTGTTGGTAATTCATGCATAACTAACTCACTTATATAGAAAGTGGGCAATTATTTTAGGACAGAGGGAATACTAAAGTAGTGTTGCCAATAAAAATAATCTCCATTAAATTTTTTGTTCCTTCTTTAGGTGTATTAACATACTTCTTATATCTAGATTATGTTTGATAGTTTTGGTCTGTTGCTTGGTTACACCAGCTTATTCATGTCCAATCATGTATCAATTTAGTCTTATCCATCCTGAGCATTATCATGTCTAGTTTGTCATTCCAACCAAGGAATTTGCAATTTTGTCATCAATTAAGTTTCTTTCGTAGTGGTATGAAATATATCATCAGGGTTTTATGATCACAACCATTTGCAGATCTTCGAGATGATGAGCAGTTTTTTGCGGATCATCCTGGTGCATCACCCATAACTCAAGCTCAAGTAAAAGACTAATTCACGTTTTTGTACGTTTGTTTGTTTGGTTTTCTTGCTCAAAGGTCTTATTATATATATGGCTCTGTCTGTCACTTAAGGGCGAGGAATTGAAGAAACTAATCGGATCTCCTTATTACATTGAATGTAGCTCAAAATCACAGCTGGTAATGTGTTCTGTACATCCTACATTTCATGAGAGTAAATATAATACTTACGCCTTATTCTGTGTAACTGCAGAACGTGAAGGGAGTGTTTGATGCAGCAATTAAGGTGGTCCTCCAACCTCCAAGCCAGAAAAAGAAGAAGAAAAAGGGACAAATGGGCTGCTCCATATTGTAATCAACGGTCCTCATCGCATGACCTATCTCATCATCCTCACAAGACCGACATTATATCAAGAGTAGATAGGGTAGGGTTGCCAATCCCCCATTTCAAGGCTATTCAAGTTTCTCCAGAATTCAACAACAGATGGTATTGAAGGAAAAAGTGTGATTTTCAACTTAAATTCTATATAAATAAATAAATAAATAAAATAATAAAATAAAATAATTATTTGTTAATTGATTATACAAGTTGAATTAACACTTTGAGGCTTGAGCTTTGTCTCAAAGCAAAACATGCTGTCCGTGTCCGCATGCGGAAGGTTAAGGTCTCTGGTAAAACCGTAATTACTTGCTTTTTGATCTACATAATTCCCACCTCAGATTAACATTATTATTAATGATGCATAAAAAGGTATGGCGTATATGTCAACCATTCATTGGATGACTTGTGTACATGTGAAGGCGTTTTGTTTCATTCGGGTTTTACTGGAAGTTGAAGGTTGTGGTGAACGATGGGACTATATAAAATTTTGGATGCAACCCAGCGCTGTGTTAGCATGTACCCACACATTGTGGTACCAGTACCACCCTATGATTCGTTGGGTATAGCAAAGAAGAGCCAGACGACATGTCACATGTTGAAGAGTCAAAAGGTCTTACTGCTGAATTGAATACATTTTTCTTGTTTTTATACCAACATAACCTATACTTGAAAATAAACAGAGAGAAGTGTTCACATGCCTAACTTGTCAAGAGAGACAACAAGATATTTGGTTCAAACTAAAACGATGTATACGTTTATCTAAAAAAAACGATGTATACAATTTATTATTAAATTATAGTTCCAATTTCGCACATTGGCAAGTTTTTTTGCTTGAAAGAAACTTAGCACCATGTCACAATCCTGTTTCCCCTACATTGCCACTCCACTCTCGTGTTTTGTTTTTTTACACTTGCCCACTTCTGTTAGATATGATGCACAAATGTCACACCAGAAAGAAACCAATCTCTATGTTCTCACATCACATCTCTCCCTTGGCCCTTGCCATTGCTCTCTCCAAGGATATGTCAAATTATTTCTCTTAGGGCACAGCACGAACGAGGCTGAGTTGTCTTTCCCATTCCATACAAATCTCTCCTTACAAGCTCAACGAGTCACACCTTAACTGAACTATATTTCTCGCCCATTGCACCTCCTTTCTGTTTCTGGAACTGGATGTAACGCAATGTGCTCGCAAAGAATGCATTTGAAACAGGATCGGGAGTTGTGGAGTCACTTTGCATCTCAGTATTGATTAGTTCTATCAGGCCCTGGATTGCAGCACTTGTGACCTGAGGGTTCCCTTTCTCAAAAAAATATAGGTACCTGACAAGGATGATCTCGATGAATCAGAACAATTGTTAAAAATCAAACATGTAATATGATTAGATTGTATTTAGTGTGTCCCGAGCTACTAACTTGTTCAGTATTTCCACAAAGAGTATGACTGGGCCGCTGCTACCACGAGTAACATTGGCCATCTGTTGAGCAGCATTTGCAATCCTCAAGGCACGCTTCAGGCAAAGCAGGACCCTTTACAGAAAACACCGAACGTAATATTTTCTTTTATCAGTTTCAAAATTTTGCATAACAAAATCACCACACAAGACAAATGAGTAAACCCTTGGGAAAGAAATCAATGATGGATGACAAATGACAATTATAAAATGATTCAGAAATGCTGAACTAAGTTTCTTCCAAGAAAAAAAAAAGTTTCTTCCAAGACACCGAGAAACCAACATAAAGAAACAGAAAATCATTTAGGTTGTTCTGTTGTGTTCAGTAAGTTATAGAAAATGTACCTTTCTCCATCCTTGATGCCATCCTGATCATCAACCCAAAAGAGGTGTGAGCATGCATACACTGCTCTGCACTGATCAGGCTTCTTCAAAAGCTTTGCTGAATACTGAACACACAAGGAAAAATATCGGTTTTGAATTTTTTTCAGATACCAAAAAGCACAATAATTAGGTGTATAGTAAGCATTATTACCCCAGTGGCCTTGTGTGTTAAAGTATCTCTATTCTCAACACCAAATACATTCATCCTTTGTAGAGTCCCAATTATCAAATGTATTGCTGTCACCTGGGCTTTGGAGTCCTAATAGCAAACATAATAAAAATTAAGTATAAACCAGTTAAATTTTCTAATAATACCATACACATAAATTGGTACCTTTCTGAACTAATGACATTAAGTAAACAATTTATGAACAATTACCGCAATTTCTTCTTCATATAATATGAAGGCCTGAGTGAAAAACTCATACGCAACAGGCTCAAGTTCGCAATCATTAGCAGCCTGATTGCCATCAAACCAAACAATATAGAAGTTAGAACCATCTGGATAATAAATCAAGGCTGTCTTTGTCAGTACATAATAATTCAAAATGTGAATGTTTAGAAAGTGAAAATACGATTAATGAATCCTTGCCTGTAAAAATCCTCATTTTGAAAACTATTCTTAAACGAGTTCTTGGAGTTTCAGAAGTCCATTCTAGATCATAAATAATGCATTAGAATTACCAAGTATGTAAGTACCTCAGCACATTGCAGGAGCAACCTTAATGCCAGTTCAGGTGTTGGGACAATGGAAAGAGCCTCAATAGTCTGAAATAAAACAATAAGATATTACACACACACACAGATGACATGAGATATTTGCCACACAGGATAAGTATACGCATACAACATAAAAATGTCATCACGAAAACTTCAAGACAAAGAAATCAAAAGTTACTGTGAGAAAAAGATTTAGGTAACTGGAAAGAAAGGTTAGCCCCATCAAGAGAAAGTAAGCAGTCCAGTCAACAAAGCTCATGAACAGGCTAACTAGTCCATCATGAATTCATAATGAGTTGAGTTTGAAAAAGTGCCCTTCAAACAAATATGATTCATTTTTCTCTAACAGTATATATTACTTCCACACAAATTGTAGGCGTAATAGTATAGATTGCAACACCTTCTTCAAATTTAATAAAAGGGTCAGCTTTACCTATTCGTCAGACCGATTACAAATCTATCCGAGCAGGATACCTGATTCAAGAGCTGGAAAATTTTCTTTGGTGTTGCAGGTTCCTCTTCTCCCACCACATCTCCATCCTGAACTTGCAATCGCCTAATCAACTGCATGCCACAGAAAAGTATTCCAAATTAAAAGATATTCCAAACTGAGGTCACTTGTGAAAAATAGAATTGAGAGGTTGTGTAAAATTACAGGAACATAGTATTTATAATTCAATCAGGACGTCATAGGTATAACCATTAACCATTACACACACATATGTATGGGTTGAATATCAAAGAAGAATACATGTATTTATCTCCATCTAGGTTAAAGGAAAAGTAGTAGAAGCGAAGGCTTTCTGCATTCTGGTACTGCCCAACTCAATTATTTTGTTTTCAGACAACTGATGTCTCACCCCTTTCATCTATGAAAATGCTTCACATAAAACACTCAGAATACTCCAAGAGAAATGCCAATTACATAATAGAAGCAGGTGTTGTATTCAATGAAACAGGGACCAAGAGCAATTAAAGTCCAAAACAAACCCGCAAAGACTATTTAGCCAATTTATAAGCCCTATGCTCTTAGAGACTCGGACCTTAAACCTTCCTAAGATTTAGAACCAGAAAACTAAACGGAACATTAATATATTTTAAAGTTGTTTTTATGAAACCTCAATTCATTTCCTATATTTCACTTAAACACTATTTTATACAAAATGTTAAGGGCATGGACAAACTGATACATGAAAACATGTTGAGAAAATAGCATACCCTGATAGCCGAAAAAATAAGAGGAGGAACTGTAAAGGGAAGACGTTTTAATCCTCCATCCATTATATGCTTCCTTACTGTGTATATGATCTGAAAGTAAGCCAAAGATACAAAATATATCAGTTTCTGTCGATTCATAAACATACCAGTGAATTAAGAACACAACTAAACCTGAACAAGTCAAAATACAGGGGCGTTGTAGTTATAAAGATACTCAACGTCTATGATCTTTTTACCATTATTTAAGATAATGATGCATAAACAAATAACTAACACCATTTAGAGTTTATAGGGCTGAAAAAAGAGATCTATATGAAATCTGATGGGTATTGAACGTGAGATTTATTGATTTCCACCTTAAAAGTGGAAACTTGAAATGATTGTTTTCCTTGACCTTTCCCATGCCAATCATCAACAACAATTTGAAATGCGTATAATTTTAAGAACAGGTTTTAGTCAAATTGCAATGATTGAAGCACTTTGTTTTACTCTAATTCAGAAACCGAGAAGGTAAGGACTCAATTGTATGGATATGTAAAATACAGTGTTTCCAATAGTCCTAAGATCAAGATCTAGGTTAAATTTCATCATGTGAAACTGAACCTAGCTTCCATATTTTGATACTATCTGCTCATTGCATACCGAGTAAAGGGGGACATGTCACTATGTGAGATTAGTGTCAGGATAATAAATGTACAAGTGGAAACACCACAGGATCTACACACCTTTAACATTTCCTCCGGGTCATTGTTATAAAGCATGTGTATGAGACGAGCAACAGAATTTTGTTCTTCTTTGAAGTCCTCTTCATCAAGCTACCAATAGA
>JAYMTE010000863.1:0-15401 GCA_036897545.1 Pelargonium fulgidum
TTTAAGTCAAATTTTTTTTTCTTAACTTAATCCAAGCCAATGAGGTAATGACACTTCACTTAATTTTATCCATAACCACCCAATTGAAATGGTAGGAGCGGAGCGATCCGCCCATATCCATAAATTTTAATATTGTGTCATCACCTCATTCATGGCTTAGCCTAAGCCAATTAATCTTCGGCTTACTATCCTTGAGACTCCTTTTTCTATATATATATATATATATAGAACACACACAAAACTGGGCCTATAAAAGCCCAATTTAAAGTGGCCCAACCCAAAGAGTTCTAGCCGAGCAGTAGCACGCCATTGCTGCAACACAACACAGTCCAGAGCTCGAGCGAGCGAGAGAGAGAGAGAGCTCCAAAACGGTGCTCTCATGGCGGCTTTTCGCTGTAGCAGATAGCGAACACGTTTCGTCTCGTTGACTCATCGATGGCCTTTCGTCCACAACCGATTTTCCATCTCTTTCTTCTACTTTCGTTCGCATTCTCCTCCGCGCCAATCGCTCTCGGATCGGCGGTCGGAGAAGAGGAGTTCACGGAGGATTTGTTGTTCAAGCCGCTGCCAGATCGGAAAGTTTTGGCTCATTTCTTCTTCGAGAGCCGAGCTCCGCCGTCCACATCCAACGGTCGCCACCACCACCTCTTCCCCAAAGCCATCTCTCAGCTGGTATGTGTCTTCTTGTTTTTCCCTTACTTTCCTTTTGATTCCTGAGAAAATTAGGCAAATGTGAGAGGTGAACTGTTTAGATCTTCTGTTTTGCGTAATTGAAGACTCTGAGAGTCTGAGTAGAGTTGGTAGGATGCGAATTTAAGATCTGGAACTTAGGTTTTAGCTGTTGATCAATGCAAAATTTGTGCTCGGTTTACTCTTGATCGTCAGTGGTTTATGGTTTAGATATTGACTTTATGCTTTATATTCAAGAGCACTATGTTTTGCTCTTTCACAACAATTCATTTCTTGTTTACTATCTGTGGATTGGTGCTAAACCCCTAGAGGTGTTCAAGAGATCCTCAGGACCTTTGTAGAAGAAGAAGAAGAAGAAGAAGACAAGTAACTCAAAGCTAAACTCCTTCTTTAAAGATCTATTTTCATAGCAAATGTGATTATACGCCGCTTTAAGATCAAATTTGGGCTTATCCTTTGAGTGACGTATTTAGATGTAAACTTAAAACTCCCACTCTGAAGAGAGAATCCAAGTTTCCAATGTAAAAAATTGAGACTAGTATTGTCTTGTGGAGTATAGTAGAAATAATATACTCCCTCCATCCCAAAATAACTGTCCAATTTCTATTTCCTGTGGAGGTTAAGGATGAATTAGTTAGAGTTAAGTTCTTCTTGCACTTCCATGTGGTCTTGTTGTAACAAACTCAAGGGGTATTTTTAGGTATGACTAACCAAAATAGAAAGTGGACATATGTGTTGGGACAAGTTTTTGTATAGAAAAATTGAACAATTATTTTGGTACGGAGGGAGTATTAGATTTAGTTGGGTTACATGGAAGATAACCCTCATTTTAATGGGTAATCTCATTCCAATAAGTTCACCAGTATTTGATTGAGAATTCCTATCTATCTATTCAATGTCTTACTATGTTTAAGACATTGTCATGACTCCGTATCTGATGGTTGTGAATATGCATGAAGCTGAAAAGCTTCATCTTCTTTAGTGTTCGTTTATCTCAGATCCAAACTGCAAGGTCCAACCGCCTCCAACTTTTCTGCATTGATTATTTGTATGGCTAACTGGCAAGGCAATTGTTTGTTTCTCTTCACCCAGTCTTTATATATTTATATTTTTTACGGTGCCTTGTTCACTCGTAAAATTGAAACAATCAAGTGTGAGGGATCGGTGGGATTTGGAGTTGTGCCTGTCGAAGCATAGGTCTTAGGTTCTTTCACCCTTTTTAAACTCTCTTGTAGTCGAACTCATGAAATTTCTGAGCTCCATAGTCTCAGGCCTCTTCCCAAAGGGTGTGGTCAGGGTGTCCTCATGGCCAAGATAAAAAAAATCTCAAATATAAGAATTTCGTAAATATGCGGTTTATAAGAACTTGGTGCATAATAGTTAACTTTATGTGGATTATGTTCCTTGGACAGGTTAGGAAGTACAGGATTAAGGAATTGGAATTATCTTTCACTCAAGGTCGCTGGAACTATGAACGCTGGGGTGGCTTTGATCCCATATCTAGCAGCAATGCCAAGCCTCCTGGAGTTGAATTGTGGGCTGTCTTTGATGTCCCACAAGATCAGGTTGATGCTTCATGGAAGAATTTAACCCACACTCTTTCAGGTTTATTCTGTGCTTCAATCAACTTCTTAGAATCTTCTACAGCCTTTTCTGCTCCTGAGTGGGCTTTTCCTCCCGCTTCTGGCAGCCAGAGGTATGGAACATTGCCCCGTGAGGCTGTCTGCACTGAAAACTTAACTCCGTGGCTGAAGCTTCTTCCTTGCAGAGACAAAGCTGGCCTTTCTGCATTACTTGACAGACCATCGATATACAGAGGATTTTATCACTCCCAGCGTTTACATTTAACCTTGAATGAATTGGGTACAGATGTGGCGGATTCGGGGATTGTACTTGAACAAACACTTACCGTTGTTCTTCAGCCTTATAGTCAGAGAAATAGTGTAACTTATTCAGGCAAACCACATTTACAACCAAGCTGGTCTATGAGTTCAGTTTTTGGAAGAACAGTCCATGGAAAATGCGTTCTCGCCAAATCTAGTAATGTTTACCTTCAACTTGAGAAAGGTCTTATTACTGAATTGGCAAACTTGCAGAAAGGCAATGACAATTATGGAGCTGATAGTTTAGCCTTAGAAGATTACTGGAGCAACCTTGGCTTTGAGTTGTCAGTTAAACCAGATAGAATTTTTAAAGAAGTGAATAGCACACACAACAAGGGTTCATCTGTGCTCTATGAATTTTCAGCAGAAAAGTACAGTGATTCAGAACCATTGGACTTGGGTCTTACATGGAAGTCCCCTATTCAGTGGTTGTGTCCACAAGCACCATTACGCGCTAGTAGGTTTTTGATGGGAAGTGGGAATGAAAGGGGTGCTATTGCTATCTCCTTAAAATCTACAGGATTAAGAGATGGATTCCTGGGTGAAAATTCTGCCAATGACCAGTGTAAACTACAAGTTGTTGTTTTCCAAGTTGTGCCTTGGTATATTAAGGTATATTTTCATACTATTGGAGTATATGTTGATGAACGGCCACATGCTATCGAAAATGTCATAGAGAAGATACACGTTTCACCTTCTGAGGATAAGGTGTCTCCTGGGGTGATGGAGTTGGTTCTGAAGTTTCCTTGCAGCATGCAGTCTGCTGCTTTGACTTTGGAGTTTGATAAGGTATGCTCTACAGTTTTAATTAAGTATGATCAAATGATGGTGTAAAGATTATTAATTGCATATAAAATTTCATAAACAAGCTACAGCACCAAAATGGGTGGTAGGAACATAATATGCCAAAGTGTCATTGCATTAACTGACCTTTCTGGAACATTGAGCCATTCAAGCTAGACACTCATTATTGATTGGTGAAGTATTGCCAAAATTTAGGGAGCTAATTTGTTGTAGTAGCTTCATACATGGAAAGAATTTTTTCCTTTATCTTTTGGGCGATCCTCACCACAACCCACAAATGTAGAAGCCTTGTGCACTGGTTTGCCCTATTTTAGTTACATATGATTATAATCTGTCAAAATAAAGTAATTAGAATGCCCAATATTGTATATTTTGCTCTCTCTGAAAATGCTTCTTCACAAATGCAATGCAAAATGATTAGATGTCAAATTTGTTACTTGGAACTCTCAGGAATTGTAACCTTGTTGTACAGTGATGACAATTTCTGGATATACTTTGGCTTAGTTTTAGCTGGTGAACTTTACAAGTGCCGGACAAAAATGGGCATAGATTTGAGCTATAAGGAATATGAAGTAAATCCATTATAGATAAAATTTATTATCTGTGACAGAGTAGGAGGATTGCTTTAACTATCTAAATAAATTCTATTGCTAACTGTTCTTAAGTGACATTTGAAGTCTAGAGTTTGTAATGTTTGGCAATGTATTGTGCCTTTATTTACTGCTATCATGTTTCTGGTATATACCATTAGTAATTATAGATGAGTGCCAAGGGTGCAACTTAGTCAAAAGGCTCTTGATGTGACCAGTTGGACAATTTTTCTGTGTAACGTATGTAGACTTGCAGTACTTCACATTGCATATATATATTCGACCGATATTAGCCTGTTTATGAGATTCAAAATCAAATCTGTACGTTATGCTCAGCATAACATGGTTGCCAGTTAGGGTAACCGTCCATGATTTTGCAAACAAAAAAAATTGTTTGTTACCATTTCCCCCCCTTAAATTTTAGTTAAACACACGCCTTATTTCACTCTAGCATGGGCCTTATGGAACAAAATCTATATTATATTATCAGTCAAGAGTATACTATGTAGAAGTACTGCAAGTTCTGTTAAGCATAAACTACTTCAGTGTTTTATCGGGAATATCGAAACTATGAAGGTGGCATCAGCTGCGTTGAACTATGTTTTATATCTATCGCGATTCATTCAGTTTCAAAACAATACCTACTTGACTTTTTTGTTATTTATTTGTTTTTCTCCATAGGGCTTTCTGCATATCGATGAGTATCCGCCCGATGCTAATCAGGGATTTGACATTCCATCAGCTGTAATAAGCTTCCCCAACTTCCAGACGAGCTTGGATTTTCTTGAAGATGACCTTTCGCAGAAATCCCCTTTACTCTCTAAATTTCAAGTAACAGACTTCTCTCATTTTCATCCAATATGTACTACTATGGATATATTCTACATAACTGATCAATTTGTTTTTATATATATGACGCAGGAAAAGAGTCCCGTTCTATCTTACACGGAGGTTTTGCTTGTTCCTTTGACCACTCCCGACTTCAGCATGCCTTACAACGTCATCACAATCACATGCACGGTATTTGCATTATATTTCGGATCTCTGCTCAATGTGCTTCGGAAACGTGTTGCCGCTGAGGAACGGCGTCTGAAAAAAGAAGGTAACCCAGCATCATCTTGGAGTATTTTACACACATCGCATCCTTCTAAGTAGAGCTGCCATGTTTGTGTCGTGATGAAAATTTAGTATTGGATATACGAGTCAACACAAATACGAGTTTGATAATTGTGCACAAATATTGAACGCAAAGATGACACATGTTGAAATAGGCGACGTCATATCAACACAACTCAACATAACACATTTAAATGGAAGTGATACATGACATAATTTGACCTGACCCGACATGATTATAAATTTTAGCATAATGAACTTGTTTTAGCGAAAGAAAGTTAGGCTTAAAGCATATATAATATGATCAACCAATGTGAACTTTTTTGTTTGTATAAGCTTGCGCCTGTCTGCATACCCGAAAACGATGGAAAATATGCCTCTTGGTAATAACGTTCGTGCTCTTTTTTCTGCTCGCAGCTTCCAAGAAACCCGGTCGGCTTCATCTGCGACTATCCAAACTGTCTGCGAAGCTTAGGAGAAGAAAATGGGAACCACCGGCTCCAGCCCCCAAGTCATCAACCTCAACGTCTTCATCTCCAGTTAATTTAAAATTGATATTCAAAATCATACTCGTCGCGGTCATAGCCGTTGTTTATCGATACTATTTCAGTTAACTTGATTAGCAAGCCGATTAGGGACTTTGTAGTTGTAGTGTAAAATATGTGCAAAAAGAACACTAAGCTTAGGGAATGTGAGAAAAGAAGAAGCTATTTTTGTACCACTAGTTTGTTTTGTATGACTCCACTTTGTATCCAATTTTGTATAGTTGATTCATTGTTGGACCAATTTCATTTACCAATCTTAGTTCCAAGGCATTTTCTCATGTTAAAGATTTCAATACTTTTGGCTAAATCTTTTGTATTTGCAATTCTTGCGCTTATACCCGACAATGTGTGTTGCGGGCCTACACAGGTTTGGAAGAAAACTTTCGTGTTTTTATTATGTAACTTTGTGTGGGTTGTATTACGTTCTCCACTTAGTGAAAAATGTTAGGACCGATTAAAAGTTGCAAAACATGAACACGTTAAGACTTAACACGTTTTGGGCACAATACGACCAACACGACACGACGTAGCTGTCCAGATGTATTAAATGATTCACGTAACTAGCAGTCTAGCACACGTGATCCGCCACGTCACCAAATAAAAATTCGTTTCTCCTATTGAAGCAAAAGGTATAAATAAGAGGAATCGGAGCATGTCGTGAGAAGTAGAAATTGCGAAAGAGGGTGAAGCAAGCAAAGGGTCTAGGGTTTTTCTTTCTTCTGAAACCGGTGAAGAATCTTCGATGGCATTGCCAATCCAATCTCCCAAACCCTTGGATTCTAGGGTTTCTCTCAAGCTCCTCCTGGATCTGCTCTGTATCCATCTCCTCCTTTTATATACGCCATTTCGCTTTCCATTTTCCCTAATTTCATTCACAATATCAAAATCGAAATCGGTACATACGTTCTGTGTTTTGTTTTCTTCATGTTCTGTGCTGTGTGTGATACATTTATTCAGATTTTTATGCTCATTGGATCTATATTTGGTTAGAATTTGAGTGTGATTCATTGGCTTAGTTGGTGTTTAGATTCTTCTGATGATGTATATGTGATGAAATTTGATTGATTTTAGTTTTTGGTTAGTGTAAGTTCCAGGCATGGATTATGATTTATGAGTTAGTTTGTGGACTCCTTGACATTTTGTGAGCAGAAGGCTTTGAATTGAGCTATTACTTTGTTTTTGGATATAGATTTGCTGGTTAGTTGGTCAAATGTTGATTCACGTTTGGTTTGAATTCGAGTGTGATTTAGATGACTTGTCTGTTTTCGAGCTTAACGCATTAGTTGAGCTATTAGTTTTTGTTTTGCTCAATTATTTGAAACTGTGCTTATGCCGCATTACATAATAATTTTATTCCGTTAATAAAAGTGATAAGATGGTTCTTGATATGAGGTTTCTTAAATTACTAGTCTTATTGTTTTTTGTTGTATACAGTAGAAATGGCTGTCCCTGTTGTAAACAAGAAATTACTTGAAGAACTTGAAGCAATGGGATTTCCACTGGACCAAGCAACCCAAGCACTTCATTGTTCTGGTCAGTTTTTGGATGTTTTGTTCACTATTTGTTCTGTATATCTTGCTACTCGATTATGAGTCGCTTGATGTATTAGTTAAGTTACTCCCAAACACAACATAAATGAATTCTTATTATACCAAGATAAATGGCGAGACATCTATTCATTTGTTAAATTTTAGTATTGGAAGATGTTTAAAGTATTTTGATTTTTGAGAGTAGCATTTAGTGGTATGCCTATATAAAAAAGTAACATGTAGTGGTATCATATGTGCGCTCCCATTTGTGATGTGAGCCTCAAAGGAGCTTGATATTTTTAGGATGCTTTTATTGGAATTGTAAAGCAAATGACTATCCTATATTGTTATTAACTGATGTTTAGCATGAGTTTTGTGAACATTTTTTGGTTATTCAGGCAATGCTAGTCTCGAGGCTGCTGTGAATTGGATCATTGATCATGAGAATGGTTCGTCAGAGATTGACCAGGTGTCTTCGGTATGATATTTCATTGAGATTACTTTGTTGCATAACATTTTTGAAGATGAAAATTGTATTAATTTACCACTTTATCCTAGGATAGAATTTCTTCTATGCATATTTTGCATAGTTGTTCAGATGAATAGGAGGCCACATGAATTTTCAAAAATTGAAGTTTCTTTCTCCATTGTGTGGATTAAGATATGCTGACCATTTCACATTTCCAATATTGCCTTTGTTGTCTCACTTGGTAATATATTTTCATTTTTGAAAAATCTCATTTGCGCCCAGGAGACAATGGACATTGATATTGATATTCAGTCTCCTAAACCATTTGATATTACAGAAGAAATGAGGATGAAATCGCAGGAACTAAGGTGTGCTTCTAAAATTTATCTTGATGAAACTCTTTGAGTCAAACGTCGTATAAATTTTATTTTTAGTTTCTTTCCCAACTCAATAACTAGCCGTTTAGCTTATTTTTGTCACTTTTTTGATGATATGATCTGTTTTGAAAATCTTTAAATGTTCAGTTCCGTATTACCATTTGGGATGAGTTCCTATTTTAGGGAATATTTTCTTTGACTAATTCACATTTTAGGAATCGAGCTCGTAGAAGAAGAGAAGAAGCTGAAAAGAAGATGGAAAGAGGAAGGGAAAAGGTATCCTTATTATCTTGATGGTTTCTGTTGTGCATGTTATCTTGTAGGATGTGTTCTTGGTTGGTTTGATTTTTTTTTTCACACTTTCAGAGTCAAATTTAAGGTGTATACGTGTAACAGATAATTTTGTTTGTGCACTACGTGTATTACAGGAGAGAATTCAAGCAGGTAAGGAGCTCCTTGAAGCTAGGAGAATTGCTGAAGAAAACAAAAGAAAACGGTGTGCCTCAGTTCTCTATGTTTACATATGGCTATTTTAGTTTCATTCTTTGCCAATAACATTCTTTTAACTGGAAGATGCTCTTTGTTCTCTTAGTAATATACCCTCGCGGAAAGCAGAGAAAGAGGAGCAGAAACAAGCTAGAGAAAAAATTCTTCAGAAACTAGAGGCAGATAAGGTCTTTAGCTGAAGACTAACTTTATCTAGCTAACATGGATCGTGTTATGCGTAAATTTGATTACCAGCATAAACTCACCAAATGTCAAATTCACATCAACAAAACATATTTTACTTCATATGATCCTTCTTAAGTTACAATGATTTCAGTGTTAATTTTTCTGATGAGTCTAAGGTAGTGTTTCGATTAAAGAATGGGAAAAGCCATTCTCGTGACCCAAAAGTCTTAATACAAACATGATGAACTGCAATCTCATTCTCATTCTGATTGTTAATTCTCACTCCTGAACAAAGTTATAATCTTTGGCTACCGAAATGTGTTCTTCAAGCTGTTATATTGTATGGCTTCAAAAATCATATGTACATGTTTACAGGCTGAGAGAAGACGGATGCTTGGATTGCCAATGGAAGGACCTGCAACAATGAAGTCTTATATACGTTCTGTGCATGAAAAGGAGGTACATGTTACTCTAAAATCATATCTCAAGATCCATTGATCTCTCATTGCAAAACGTATTTTCATAGTGTGTCCGTTTTCTATTGCTTTAGTTGCAGAACTCCGGACCTTTCAAGTCTACTACAAAAGCTGAGCGGATGAGAGAGTGTTTAAGGTCTCTCAAGCGCAATCACAAGGTAATAACGATTCGACATTTCCTGTCACTAACAAAACAAAACAAATAATTACAATGATCACAATCTGATGTCAATCTCTTTTTTATATTATTTTTTCGGGGTTTAGGATGACGATGCTAGGGTTAAAAGGGCTTTCCAAACACTTCTGATATATGTTGGCAATGTTGCGAGAAATCCCGATGAGGAAAAATTCCGGAGGATACGACTTAGTAACCCATTGTTCCAGGTAAGCAATTCTTTAGCTTTACATTTTATCTGCATTAAGATACTTCCATGAAAGAATGTGCATATGCAAGAATGTGAGTTATATTTCTTTCAAACAGGATAGAGTTGGTAGTTTGAAAGGAGGTGTTGAGTTTCTTGAGCTGTGTGGTTTTGAAAGAACCGAAGGAAATCAGGAGTTCCTGTTTCTTCCTCGAGAAAAAGTCGACATTGCTGTACTATATACAGCTGGGTCCGAACTGAAGTCAGCAATATCGAATCCCTTCTTCGGAGTTTTCTGAAGTTTATGGGAAGGTCATAATGATATGCCTGATTCATTAGGTTCTTGAAAGTACTAGGAAAAATTGTTGTAGATGAGACAATAAACAAGTATTAATGAAGCTCAAATTCTGTGTTACATGTATATTCTTGAAAGTAACTAGGAAAAGTTGTTGTAGATGAGATAATGAAAGTAATCAATGAAGCTCAAATTCATAAGAGAATTCTTTGTTATTTTTATAATTTGTTTCTACTGCGGTTTGTATTCTCTAGTTGGAAGTTGTTTTTTCAGTTACCAGTCGATTGATTTTGTTCGGTAGTGTTGTGTGTGATTGAGTAATTGTTATCGGCAAGAACTCAAGGACAATTATCAGCTATCAATGAAGCTGGTGTTATCTATGTCATTGCCAAAGTTAGAGCCCGAGAAAAGAAAACCAAAATTTTCGGGTTGGTAATTGGTGTTAGTTTTGATTCGTTAGATTTGGATTTGTGTTTGCGAACAAATGAGGTAACCCATACAATTGCTAGGTCTGTCGTTTTAATGTCAGACACTCAACGTTTATTCTCGAGCTGTTACCAAATGATTTATAGAAACTGTACAATTATTTTTGTTTGAACCCTCAAGACAAATTTGAATGATTTATCCAAAATGTACAAATTCTCATTTTTTTTATTTGAATTTTTTTTTTTGGTGTGCAAATTAAAATATAAAAAACAAGCAAAACTCTAGAATTATGGGATGCACTATGTTTTCTTCAATTGTTATGCTCAAAACTTTAGTAAACAAGTCCTACAAAAATTGCTTAGTTTCTTCTCATGACAACAAATTACAACTAGGATTCTAAACTTCTACTGTATTCGAACAGGAAAAAAAAAATTCATACAAATCCACACGAAAAAATGTACCATTCCAGCGTGGCAACGGACATAAAATCCGACCACAAGGATTCATGAGGCTGCTTTGGCTTTCCATGCCGAGTACTTGGATTTTTCTTCCTTGTATCGTTTCAGTTCTCGTAGAGCTGCAAGGATGATATGCATGGAGACCGGCATAAAGAAAGGCTGTGGAGGAAGAAAATGAAAGCATTAGTTGTTATAAAGGGTTTAAGCCGTGAATTAGGCTAGTTTTGAGTGTTCTAGGTTTGTGAAACGAACCGAGTAGACAGCAAAACAGTGCTCAAATGAGTAGTAGCTAACGGACATGATAGAGGGATGGAAGAAGGCGTCCTCGGCTAACGATCTTGCCTGCCTTGAGGACACTGCACGAGAAAACAGCGAGGGTAAGAAATTGCCTGCTTCTTTCACATGGGAAAGGTAAAGAACAAAATCCTAATTTCGAGCAACAAGATCAAACCCGAGAAGTAGAGAAGTACCAGCTGAAGCATCGTAAACTCCTAGAGAAGCGTTGTTTTGAGCCAACTCTGCAGCCTCGAGAGAAAATTTTACCTGCTCAAGGACAGAACATCGGAATCAAAATAGTCCCTAACTGCACAATCATGTCCAAAATACTTACAAGACAAACTCGTTGCCATTTCGTTGTAAACTAACCATGCCTCAGAGCAGAACCCTCATCAATGAGAATCCTGAAACTAATATCACACCCTTGAAGATCTCAAGGACTTATTTCAGATTAGAAAAATTGAGACCTTTACTTTCTCTGTTTCACATTTGAAATAATGAACTTCCGAGCTGAAAAGTGAAGACGGGTAGCAATTTATATGCTATCTTTTCATTTCAATGTCCTCGTTCCCTTTCCTTCTACCTTTTTTCCTCTCGTATTCATGTTATTGATACACATCAGGCTGAAAATTAAAGCCTGCAATTTGGACCTGAACCCTAGGCACCTGAAACCCAAGTTAATTTTTTCGGGTTCAGGTTAAATAGACCCCAAATGATTTTTGGGTCGGGTTATCATGGAAAAATTGCGTGCCAGGTCGGCAAACCCGTACATTCCCGACCCACGACTGAAATCCATAACCTGCACCTCTTGCGACTGGGGGTTGGGTTAGGCCTTTTCAACCCGAATTGCAAGCTCTAGTGTAACTTTCAATTAATACTAGATCGATATCTCTACTGTTTCAAACTCCTCGAGTACAGTTTCCCTATATTCTTTCTCGTGATTTAGATGGGAGTTGCAGAATTGCAAATGATAAGGCATACAGTAAAAGAGAGATGAAAACATTAGTCTTTGAAGGCTAACCTGTTTCCCTATCTCATCCATGATGATCATTCTTGGCAGTGACTGAACCTGCATTGGAGTTATGGCATACTTGTAAATATATATCTTGTTGAATCCGGTTATAGATGTCATGAAGCTAGTACTAAACAGAACAAACAAAACATACCAATCTGGAGAGAGATCCAAGAGTCGTAGCACATGAACGGAGATTAAAACATGCATGCTGCCGTGACAGAACATCCAGCTCCCTGATGAAGAATCAACAGCATAAGGAATACTTTATATGCCGTTACATATATCGCACTTGGGACATTTTATTGCCTTCAGCACTTGGTACGGCGGTCAATACTCATTCATCAATTTTTTTAAGGTGAATCAAAAGGGAGGTTAAAGCATGCAGCAAATTCAAAAGGATCACTCTTACCATTCTGTGAACCCTCTTTCACTAGCTAAGAGGTTGAACATGCCTGACGTACCGACATAATGGTTATCAGATTTAAGGCCAAAAAGTTGTCTGAACTGCCCCATGAAAACTTCAAAAATGCTCTGAAGATCCTGTTTAAGAATGTTCGTACATCAAACTTGAGAAAATTAAGTAGAAATCATCTGCAATAACTTGATGGGCTTCTGATGATTTTAAACTCATCAATGATTCAATAAAGTAATGAAGTGCCAGTAAATCGGTAAAAATTGATTACTCTATACTAGTATCTCTAATATAAAAGTAATCTATAGAGTTAGTTAGCTTTAGGACACTTCCATTTGAACTCAAATGTTTTTTTTTTCCCCTCAACGATGGACTGACCTGATCAGAAATTGTATGCTTAATAGGATGCTTAGTTTCTGAATCCGGCAAACAACCCTGAGGATTCCAAACAATAACACCTCCCCACATCTGCAAAAATATTTCTGCATATTAAGATAGGCGGTTTCACACGAAAGATTGGGAAACAATAGGCAAGAAAATCAGGGCACGATAATTAACTGGAGATACAAAGCCATTCGTCTTAGAAATTTCTCCATCTGGAAGCTGCAGGAGAAGAGGACACTCCTTTGCAGATGGTACGTATCTGACAAGATAGGGAAAGAAAATTGACAATGTGAGCCTTAAATGGAATTGATGTCCCCATAGTGCTAACGATACCGAACTTAGTCAAGTTGTCCAAATACTTGTCACCAAATGAAGGGTTCGAATAAGAAATTGGCACAGCGTCATGTAATTTCCAAGGAATTCTACAATGTCTAACCTAGAGCTGGCAATTTAGGACACAACACGTGACCCAACATGAACACGATATTCGTTTTTCTTCAAATAACAAAGGCATCTATATCAACACATTCCGGTAGCAATCATCAAATTCCATGCAACCATGCATCATATAGAACAAGATAGATCCAAAAATTGATTTCATTGCTAATTGCCAGATATTTACTTAGATAAAATTGAATGAATAAAACAAGGATTGAGTTAAAGGGTATACACCACAAATTGTAATATCTTTGACCTCCCATCAGCAGCAATAGAAGTATCCAAGTGCCACTCATTTGAGTTCACCTGTAAAACTTAACCTATATAATTAGTAAGATAAAGTAGAAAATACTTTCAAACTAGGAGATTCAGTGTTATATGACTGGTTCAACCACTCATTCTTGTAACTAGGCAAGCTAATAATTTCGAACATAGCTTATCATATTATACATGATATAATGCAACCGAGACATATCCACACTTAAAGTGCACCGTGCACACGCCAACAAACGTGCAGATACTTGGACAACAACGTACAAGAGTAAATTGGTTCGTTTATGAATCCTTCAGAGTATGGCTCTAAGGCATTTTAAAACTAAAGAAATTGGCATGTGACTTTCTTCTTAAATGAGTATCCAAGCAGAAGTTAAAGCATGCTTACAAAGAAAGGAAGGTCCTGGGTACTAAAGATATAGCCAATCCGCTCGTCATCCCAGAAAGAAAATGAGGACTTTGGAGTGTGGTATAAAACCTACATAAATAAAGCATAAACTAGATCAGCTAATAGCCAAAACCACAATGTAGCTGTTTCATTAGAAAAAGAGACGAAAAGAAAAGTGATACACATTTTGAATGCAAGATTTTACCTGACTTTCAACGCCAATGTTCGCTATAGGTCCCAGTGCCTCAACAACAGGGGCCAACAAAGTTTCATCTACTCTTTGAAAATCCCTGTAGATGGGAGAAAAAATCAGTCTCTCATCTCTAATTTGTTTTCATCTCATCTTCTCTTTCAATCACAATCCTACACCTATCATCCATATCTATTGCACATAACGTAATGAGTGGAAACAGAGAACAATAGAACACGAGCAACATCAAATGCAACTCACTTCATCTATCTCTCATTTGAAGCAAAACTGGCACGAGCACGACATGCCAACATGATAACTACATGTGTTGTGTTCTTGTCCATTATTTGAATACAACTACTAAATGTGGCGTGTTTGTGTCGACCCATATAACAAAATTTAATCTCAAACATGGCATGTTAACAAAAAATGCCATAATTAATTCAGACAAGCATGATTGGGCTAAATAAGAGTTAGAAAACAAGCATACCAATCATAAATCCCGTCACTAGGATCGGCATTCAGCAAATTAAACGAGAGAACAATCTTCCCATCGGCACCAACAGGCATGAACTCCCCATGAATCAATCCTTCCTCTTTCCCACCATTCACAAACACCTTAACAAAAATTTCAGCAACTCTCGACACCATATCTCCCTCCACAACTCTCCCAACAATCCAAGCATGCCGATACTTCCCCACCACAGCCCTCACCTCCTCATCCCTATTCACCACCACCACACTGTAAACTTTCCCACCAAACCCCGAAGAATCCCCCAATACAGACCTCAATGATTCATCAACCTCTTCGTCATCCCCACCAAAACCAACACCACTAATCCCACCCGAGTCTAAGCTCACAGAGACAGTGTAATTACTGCTACAAGTGCCACATTGTGAGGCCTTAGAGGTCAACCTATTCATGTGACTAAGAAGCGACTGTCTAAGATCATCTGGGTTCTGCGAAATAGAGGATTTTGAATCAAACCCAACAAAGATTGCTTCAAAGTGACATGGGAACTGTAATGGGTCAGATTCCATTTGAGCATAGAGTGAATCAATGTCCAAAAATGGGAGAGGGGCTCGATAGATTGCAGTGGATTTCCAGAAGAACGGAATGCCTGTAACCAAACAAAGCTCCAATTCACCATAAAACCCAGAAATAACCAGAAAAAAAAAGGAAAAAAAGAAAAAAAAGAAGACACAAACATGAATCCGAAGAGAATTACATATAAGAAGCAATTAAACACACCCAAAAAAAACATATAGATATCAACCAAAGCTCCAATTCACTGTAAAATCCAGAAATTACCGACAAAAATAACATAAAATT
>JAYMTE010000864.1:0-15400 GCA_036897545.1 Pelargonium fulgidum
AACGAGTTCAATCAGTTGGATATACTTTTACGATAGACCGGACAGAACCAAACCAGACAGTTAACCGTAATTATATATATCATTTTAGAGAACTGATTAAGAGCTATTAAATCATCCGCACAAAGAGTCAACGGTGCAAGAGCCGGACCAAGTGTACTCAAATTCGATTCGATACGAAATGATCTAATTTAACAAAAATTGGTAACGAGCTCAATCAGTTGGATATACTTTTACGATAGACCGGACCAGACCGGACCGGGCCGTTGACGAGCCACACAACACTCACAAAAATAAACAGCACAACTGTACTACTTGGGCTCTTCTGTTGAAGTCTATATAAAGTTTGGTTTGTCCAAAATATATTTTCATCCAAAAAAAAAATCACCTTCTCACTTCCATTATTGCTTTCTCTATCTCTCTCTCTCCCAAAAACCCATTGATTCACAACTATGCTGCCCAGAAGTAGAACCCTTCCATCAAGAATCCACCATGGAGCTGTAAGTAATATATATGTATATCACAACTCATCAACTTAAATTGTAACCATTTTTTTTCTTATTTTTTTTAGACTATGTACTAGTTAAAAAAATGTTGATTTGTTGTAGGTAGAAGAAAGAGATGATATTAGGCACTATTTGCAAGTGGAGGCTCAACCAAAAGCAAGACCCAGACCCCATAATGAGGCTGTTGAAGGCATAAACATACAGTCCAACTATTCCAAGTGTTTTGATGATGATGGTCGCTTGAAGAGAACAGGTACTATAATTAGTAGGAAAACGGTCTAAATGGTACCTGAACTATCAAACGTGCAATTTCAGTCCAAAAAACAGGCGAAAGAGTCATTATAGTCCCAATGTTTCAAAAAACCGAGTCATGTTAGAATATTCTGTCAAAATCAGAGACGGAGTCCGTTAAGTCGTGATGACGTGGCAAAAATTAATATTAATAGTTTCATCAGTGAATTTGACGGAATGTCCTTAAAGTTTAGACTATAACAGCTCTTTCGCTCATCTTTTGCACTGAAATGACACTGTTATAGTTCAGTAACCAAAATGGCACAAACTAGATAGTCCATGGACCATTTTTGACTTTTTTTTCCTAATTGCTACTATATCAGTACATATTTACTAGTGCTTTCATGGATTAGTGGATGATAATTAAGTAGCTATGTGTTAAAACCAGAGCAATTAGTTTAATTGTATATGATGATGGTGGTGCAGGGACTTTCTGGACTGCAACATCCCATATCATCACTGCTGTGATAGGGTCAGGAGTGTTGTCTCTGGCATGGGCCATAGCTCAGCTTGGTTGGGTTGCAGGACCTGCTGTTATGGTTGTCTTTGCCCTGGTCAATCTCTACACCTCCAACCTCCTGGCACAATGCTATAGGTTTGGAGATCCTGTCACTGGTCCAAGAAACTACACCTACATGGATGCTGTCAAGGCCAATTTAGGTACACAAACACCTATAAATTAACCTCAAAAACCATTCTTATGTTTGACATGTCTGATGATGGATTCGTAACGTGGCAGGGGGGCGTAAAGTCACAATGTGTGGCTTCATTCAGTACCTCAATCTCTTTGGGGTTGCAATTGGGTACACAATCGCGGCATCAGTCAGCATGATGTGAGTATAGAGTACGTACTGATGTATTACAGATAACGAATAAGATATATCCTAACATATGTATTTCAGGGCTATAAAGAGGTCAAATTGTTTCCATGCTAGTGATGGCAGAGATCCATGTCACATGTCAAGCAATGGGTACATGATAGCTTTTGGGGTTATTGAAGTTTTGTTCTCTCAGATCCCAGACTTTGATCAAGTATGGTGGCTCTCCATAGTTGCAGCTGTTATGTCCTTCACTTACTCAACTGTTGGTCTCAGTCTTGGCATAGGCAAAGTTGCAGGTAATTAACAACTAACACAATTCAAATGAATCACTTTGTTTTAGGTACTTATTTAAACTATTTTTCTCTCAGGAAATGGTGTGTTCAGAGGAAGCATGACAGGAATTAGTATAGGAACTGTGACAGCTTCTGGGACTGTGACTTCTACACAAAAGATGTGGAGAAGTCTCCAAGCTCTTGGAGCTATGGCCTTTGCATATTCTTTTTCCATCATCCTCATTGAAATTCAGGATACCATAAAATCGCCTCCCGCGGAGCACAAAACCATGAAGAAGGCTACTCTGTTCAGCATATGTGTCACAACTGTGTTCTATTTGATGTGTGGATGTTTTGGCTACGCAGCGTTTGGGGACAAAGCTCCTGGAAATCTCTTGACAGGCTTTGGATTCTACAACCCGTATTGGCTCCTAGATATTGCCAATGTTGCCATTGTTGTCCATCTTGTGGGAGCATATCAGGTAAATAAAATGTTAACACACACACACACAAAACATGTTATGTGAACAAATGTGAAACTAGCTCTCATTTGTTCCATTTCAGGTGTTTTGCCAACCCTTATTCGCGTTCGTGGAGAAATGGAGTGCACATAAGTGGCCAAAGAGCGATTTCGTGACAGCGGAATATGAAATCCCCATCCCATTCTGTGGAGTGTACCAGCTGAACTTGTTTAGGCTCATCTGGAGAACCATATTTGTGGTCTTGACCACAGTTATAGCAATGCTCATGCCTTTCTTTAACGATGTGGTTGGGATTCTTGGAGCCATGGGGTTCTGGCCCTTGACTGTTTACTTCCCGATCGAAATGTACATTTCTCAGAAGAAGATTAGGCCATGGACAAGCCAGTGGCTTGGTCTTCAGATCATCAGCATGTGTTGTCTGGTCATCTCTGTTGCAGCTGCTGTTGGGTCTGTTGTAGGAGTTGTTCTTGATCTCAAGACATACAAGCCCTTTAAAACCAGTTACTGATACAAATATTATGAGTTCATAGATATATTAGTAGAAAGAAAATAGTTCTAAAGAATAAGTTGTCTACTAAATTTCTGCATAGCACCATTTTCTGCCAAAGTTTGGGTGCTGTTTATATATTACATTGCTTGCACCATGAGTAATTAATGCAACTCTTATTCACAAGTGACTGTTTCAGGTTCATCTTAAGTATACTAATACACACACTGAGAGTACATATAAAAACTTGTTCATTCAATATCATAACCAAAGAATTCAAGTTTACAACCAGAATAGAGACGCAGCAAAAACTAAGATATGTTGTGAAAGAGACTTCGAGTTTCGACCTTTACAAAGTTGGAAAAGAAAGAATTGTGCGCGCTCACTCATCATGTCTAAGCTAATCACCTACTACTATAGGAACAAACTTAAGCGGATACCGTGATGTGGAAATCAGCTGCTGTTGCTGCTGCTCTTCTTTTTAGCTTTCTTTTCAGCAGACTTGGCCTTGGCTGCGGCTTTTGCAAGTGTAGTCGGTTTGATCACACTCTTGGGATTAAAAGCCTTTCTAATCTTGAAAACAGCCCAAGCTGTCCCAAAAGCGTGTCCTGCTGCGTCCAGCCCTTCACTTGTTGCCTTTCCCGCCTGATCACCGTACCTGAATCAAAACCGACAGATTCATATTACAGAACAGGATTGTGTATGGGAAAGATCCACCCAAAGATCCACCCATATGGCTAGATTCCCTCTAGTGGAACAAGAAATAACATATTCTATCCATAATGGCTTCATGAGCCAATAACTAAAAAAGGCAAAACCATAACATGCCCAACATGACGGTTAGATTCCACTATAGTGGAGTAAAAAATTATTTGTTTTATCCATAATGGCTTGGTGAGCTAATAACTAAAAAAGGGTAAAACCTTAATATCCCCAACATGACAGGATTATAGGAAGATAAGAACTACATAAAGTCAAAGCCATGATCATGAGAGTAACAATACACTTGAGCATCATTTTAGTGAAATGTTTAGATGTACCTCTGAGAAACAAGTTCAGTTGTCACATCTGACGAGGTGGACATAACATTCCTTCCAGCAACTTCAACAGCATCAAACACTTTGCCTACACGAAAGAAATAAGAAAAGATCATAAGAGAGTGACTTCCCTTATAAAAGATTACTCCACTTAACCATATAAATAAATAACTGGGCTGGGGACTGGTTTGTCCATGACCATATATGGGCTAGTAAGTAAAACTCAACAATCTTTCCGGCCCATTTCTAATCTCATTGCTCATATACTACAGGAAATGAGGTCCTAGCTACCAGCATTGTCTGCAAGACCATGTCTGATTACTTATCTATAGAAACATAGATAAAATAAGAACCCATTTGTGTTTGTTTCTTAGACAGTACAATAGCTTAGAAAAGCTAGAGATAAAAGGGCTACAACTTTTTACCAAATACATAATAAATTCAAAACAACATCCATCTATGGAATGTTCTTTAGTGAAGCTTAAAGGGGCCATAGTACTTTTCATGTACTTTCCATGGCAAAAATGATTCGAGTTCAAAAACCAAATTGGCAGATCACAAAAGTTCAAAACAATGTCCAACTTTAGAATGATCTTTGGTGAAGCTTAATGGGGCCACAGTACTTACTTTCCATGGCAAAAATGGTTCTAATTCAAAATTATCCTCAATCCAGAGTTCATAAGAAAACTATTGATATTCACTCTAATATATTATACAAAGTGAGTGAAGACATAAAGCTCGTGGTTGTGACTACCGGCATATCACAAAGATTGTTACTCTAAATCAAGAAGCTATGGTACATTGCCGTGTATCTAAACATATACTATTTGTCCAGGAAAAACAACAGTCCACAGCACAAACAGACATAAAAGCAAAAAATAGACATCTCAATAACATATGAATGCACATTCACATGGGAAAAAAAAAATTCAATGTGTAATATACTAATAACATATCCTATTTGCAGTCCAACAAGAAAGCACCCTACATTGTTTATTTGTTCTCCACACAGCCAAACATGATAAATAAACTATTAACTAGAAGCAACAAAAAAATATGCAGAAGATTGAAAAGAACAACTTACTGAATCCATCCAAGGATGCAAGCACAATTTCACCAGGCAAAAGGCTAAAAAATTTCTTGCCAACTGCAGAATTAACAATTGCTCCTGTGAAGAATCCGGAAACTTTCACAACCCCTGAGAGAACACCACCGGCCACCTTCTCCGACATCTTTGTCATCTTCTTCACCCTGCAAACACAATTACACCACAAATTAGCATACCACGATTCTAGTTCTCTAGCTATCAACAACTTGATGCTTAAATATCAAACCTTTTTATCCTCCTCATAGTTTCAGGACTAACATCCGAATCCGACCGCGGCCCCATTCTCTTCTTCAAGAACTCATTCCCCCATTTTAACCTATCCACAGTCACATCCCCACACCACAAAATCCCCCGAATCAGCTGCCCCGACCCGGCAGCAATCAGCTTAGCTGCACTGCCACTATAATCCTCCACATTTGGGGCCAATGTGGTCCAGTAAGCCGCCGAGCTCCCCTCCATGAGCTTCTTCTTCTCCGGCGACTTCATTTCCTCCGGCGACACCTCCTTCGCCACCGCCCCATCAAGCGGCCCCCAATTCCCCAACCCCTTCACCTTCTGCACCGAAAAGCAACTGTACCTCTCCAAAACCCCATCCAATTGCTTCAACAAACCCTCCTGACCCTTCGACGCAATCGTCAACCCATAGTTCAAAGCTTCGAACTTGACCCCACCGGGACCGCCGTCGTCTCCGTCGCTTCCCGTCGCTGCCCGCGGAGCCGTTGGCGGGCACGCGGAGGGCAAAGAAATAGTGAGAATCGTCAAGCTTAACCGCCGCCTCGTCCTTAGCCAGCGGCCACTGGACCTCATCGCCGACACGAGCGAGAACGGCCACGATGTTGTCGCCTTGCCAGAGCCCGACGACGGCGAGCTCGCCGCAGGCGAGCTCCACGCTCTGATCTTTCTCGATCAGGTGCACGATGGCTCCGGGAACTCTGATCAGAACCTCCTCGAAGGTCCTCGGCGGCGAGTACGGCGGGACGGCGTCGTTTTCGACGACCAAATTGTCGCCGAGATCTTTCAAATCAAGAGATGGGTACAGAGAGGACCCAGAGGAAGTTGGATTATAATAATAAGAATCGGCTTCTGGGTTCGTCTGAATCACTTCTGGGTACATAGATTTCTTCGAAGAAGACATTTTTGCGAGAGGCGAGAGGGAAAAGCTGAGATCTTGGAGATGGGGTTTTAAGGGTTATCGAAGAAATTGCGGCGTCGGAGGCAGGAGGAGACAGCAGTCTTAGGATGGAAGGAAACGGAAAAAAGACGTGTCGGTTGAGAAGTGGTGGCGTGGCACGTGCGAGTGTCTCGTAGAAGGCGCGTGGCGTTGGTGGATGGGTCGACGTACGAGAAACTAATTCCCGCGCTTTCGTGTACTGGAATGGTAAAATATTTTTCAATGCCAAGTCTTGTTAATGCCATTAATGGGCTTAGGACAAGTTCTTACAAAATTGTTTCTTAAGCTATTTTGGAAAATAAAAATATTTTGATTGAACTTGTCCTTATTTGATATTTCAATGTTATTATTCTTATCTATATATAATGCTTCTTTTCATTTGTCCAATGATATTTACACAATTTTTATTGTTTTGAGAAAACTGACTGTTTAATAACAGTAACAGTGACAGTTTAGAATTGCTAGCTACTTTAATTAATTATGCAGAAAAAATAACAAAAGATATTTATCAGTTGATTAGAACATTAGAAAACACTAAAAACATTGTACACAACTCCATAACATGAATTTATGAAAATAAAAACACGGTTAGGACAAATGAAAAACCTCTGAATTCCATTAATGGGCTTAGGACAAGTTTTTATAAAATTGTTACTTAAACTATTTTGGAAAACAAAGTTTTTTTATTTGATATTTCAATGATATTATTCTTATTTGTTATGCTTCTTCTCAGTTGTCTAATGTCATTTATACAATTTTTATTGTTTTGAGAAAATTGACTGTTTTATAACCGTGATTGTGACAGTCACAGTTTAGAATTGCTAGCTACTTTAATTAATTATACAGAGAAAATAAGAAAAGAAACTGATCAATTACTTAGAACACATGAGACATAGAACACAACTCTATAACACTGAATTTATTAAATAAAACAACTGTTTAATGTTCATGAAAAACCTCTGAACGATTCTTAATCAGAAATAGGAAGTAGATGATTTTACCCACTTACAAAATAATTTTACAATTTCTATGACCATCTCCTTGTTCTTCTCTTTATATTTATTCTCCTCTTGTCTATGAAAATAAATAATACTAGTAAATATTTCTTAATCTCGAAGAAATTTGATTATACAATGAGGTTTGTTTTGCTAATATTGAGAGGAATCTTTGGTTTGACTTTGAATGTGACAAGCCCAAAAATTGGATTTGCAAATTAAATTATAATGACACAGTGTTGCAGATGGAGCACACCACAATTTTGAAAGCAAATATTCAAATGAATATTATATTTTATTTTACTTTAGTTCTGGGGTTTAACTTCAATATTTTTATTACGTTTTTCATTGGAATTTTTTTATTATTAATAAGCTTATTGGGCCATGATATGGTACTGTGTAAAGTTAGGCCCAAATCATAATGTTTGGTCCATCTATGTTGCACACTAGTAATCTGCCTAATCTGACTAATTTATGGCAGTTTGTGCAATGTTATTATAAGACCATTTACGACTCAAAAGCTTAAACTTATAGGTGAAAATTATGCACGTGAATTAAGAAGAGAGACAACAAAGATGGGTTATTAGACCAAACATAGTCAGCTTTGATATCATTTTAAACTTTATCTAACTCAAAAGTTTAAGTTTAGAGAGTTGAACGTGTATATCACGTAGTGACAGACTTCTCACATCCATTTTAAAGTTTGCTTTGAATTTTTTTTTCATTGATGAATTGATGTAAACCAAATAGATTGTTCACTTTCAGTTGTATACATATCTACTTTTTCGGTATCATATTAATATCCGCTACATTCTTTGCAGTAAGAATGTGATTGAGATATCTACTTTCAGTTGTAAGCATGTCCACTCTTCCAATATCATATTAATATTTCCGTTACATATATAAATCGTTGTAGTACAAAAATTCAGCGTATTCATTAAACACGCTGTCAAAATCTCAAAAAAAAAAAAAAAAAACATTATCAAAATAGCATGAAAGATTCATCATAATTAACAACATAGTTGAAATTTCACTTTCTTTTCTTCTCTTAGATCAACATAATCAGAAAGTGATTACTGATTACACCCCCAAAGAAAGTGACTTTTTGTGGTTAAACTTTATTACCAAGCACTGTGATTAGAAGGTTAAACTACATAATTAGTGCCAACCCAAGTACCTAATTGAGAGAAAAAAAACATAAAGTTTGTAGTAAGAAAATGCCATGCCATGCCACAACATTTATTAATAGCTAAGCTTCTTCTACTTGGCTCTGTCTGTGATCACATCCATTCCCATTTCTGTAGGGTCCGTTGCTTGCACTTCATAGTGCACTCCATCTAATGCCCGTCGCAGCCCTGCCTTTGATGTCGCATACAACATCTTTGCCCTTATCCGGGAGGCCGATGGCGACCTGTACAAAATAACAGATCAAACGCTAAAAAAATTCGCGATCTGTGATATAATCACCGAAATTTCTATTACAAATCTATAGATTTCAATCACAAAATGTAATTTGTGACCGAAATGTGACAAAATATTTATGTCATTATTTAAATTGTCACAAATATTTATGTCACAATTTGTGACGGAACTGTGACGAATTTTTTTCTTACAGATTTCCGTACATTTTCCAAATTTTTTTAGGTGAAAGACTCAATTTAGTCCCAGAATTTTAGTGTTTTGACCCAATTTAGCCCCTAAATTTTTTTTAACAAAAAATAGCCCTTAAACTTTGTTGTTAATCCCTGAATTTTGTTTTGATCCGAAATGGTCCTTAAACTTTAAAATAATGATCCAAAATGGTCTTTGTCCTAAAAGCTTATATAAAAAGTTGAAGGACCAAATCAGATCATTATTTGAAAGTTCAATGATCATTTCGGGTCAAAACAAAATTCATGTATCAAATTAGGTCAAAATACTAAAGTTGAAAGACTATTTTTGGTTAAAAACTTTAATAACCAAATTGGGTTAAAATAACAAAGTTCGGTAACTCAATTGGTTTTTTTTACCTTTTTTTAATAGTAAAATCAGTTATATATTTGTTAACGCCGGTTATATTTCCGTTGATCAGTTTTTGACTTTCTTGAAAACGGTTGAAAACCGCTCACCAGTTATATTTATACGTAAGGTTAACATAGTAATTTCACAAGCAAATATGTGAATGATATGGTAATTATATATGATTAAATTAAGAAAGTGAGATACGCGACGGACCATGCAATGAAAAAGATCTTGCTTTTCCGGCAGTTATCGACGGTGACAAAGTCGAAATCGAAGACCGCGTACCGGCAATCGTCGGTGGGCAGCGACTTGGCGAGGTCGTCGTAGCTCTCGCCGGCGCCGCCCACCTTGTCGACGGTCACGAGCCCCGACCGCTCGTCGATCTTGAAGACGATGTACCGGTGAACTTTTTTCCACTTCATCTCCATGAACGAGTTCTTGCACTCCTCGTCCACCCACATTCCGATCGTGGCCTAATCAACGAAAATTAATCAGTGTTACTACACGAAAAAGTCTAATCAAAAACGAAAATTAGCTACAGTATATGAAATGATACTGTGGTGTGACAAGTCACGAATTAAATAGAAAGATAAGCATGCTCGAGCTTCGGTTGTGACGCTCGCTGCCTGCTGATAAAAAAAAGTTGGAAAATAAATGGTACCATCTTGAAAGCCATAGCCATGGTTGGTATGGTTTGTTGTATTGTTTTGATGATTGAGAGGGAAGGGTTTTGGACTACAGTGTGTGTTGCTTTGCTATTTGAGAGTTGAAAGACTTGCATGGACTTATATAAGGATATGGGTGATTTAATGCCATTGATTTTGAGGTTTTATTACAATTATGCCCTTTGATAGCTTTGTGTGATAAGCCCACTGGGCGTGATTATATATTCATAAACATATTAAATAGAATTTGTATATGAATTGATATGTAATCACAAAAGAAAAAAAATTTAATGTATGGTCCTAAATCACCCATAATGATTTTTGTTGTGAGTTTGGTCGTTTGAGCTATTTATATTGTTGTCGTATATATGTCACTGACCCCATTAATTCACATTTAGCTAAATTATGGCTTTGACCACATCCTGTGGCTGTTTGTGTGGCTGTAGCTGGTCAATTGTTTGTGTATAGTAATATCGAGACCTTTTAGGTGCTCGAATATGAGACCTTAATCATCGATCTGTACCGCTCGAAGAATGAGGTGTTGATGTAGAAAGTCGTGTATATACAATAAGTAAACACATCCGAATTATGTAGCAGAAACAGTGGTCCCATCTGGGATCACACAAGAAGAGACTTGAAGCAGAAGCAAAGGAGGCAACAAAAAAAAAAAAAAAGAATTATATTACAGTAAAAAGCTTCTTCAGTAGGGTTGGTAAATACAAAGCAATGCATGAACCATGCACAAATTACCACCATATATTTGACTTACATATCCCTAAAAGCATAACCAAAGTTCAAGAACACAAATCCCCAAGGAATTGTCCAAGAAACCATGGCCACAACATCCCAACAGTGGCTTAGGATCACATGTAAAATTAAAGAAAATATTAGATCTGCAAATGGTGAATTCAGATGGTGATTTGTGGAAAACTACAAATGCTAGAATCCAGTAGAATATCTAATACTCTAAAACTATGATTAATGCATGTGAGGAGACATGTACCTCATGGTGGTGGCCCCAAACTCCAACTCTTGATTTCATGAACACCATAAAAATGCATGCACATCAACAACAACTAGCTATAAACCCTAATTAGCTAATTGGCATGGTTCGTTTGTTACCCGAATCTCTGAGTTTTTAGGTAGTCCTTCACCACAACGAGAATGGCCCTTTTTAGTCATGACTTTAATTCTTAGCTTCTCTCTAATGGAAGCATTCAATTCCGTGTAGTGTTAAATTCTTTTACCGTACAACAGAGTGAACTGTAACTTTGATTTACCGTATAGTAGAGCGAAATTCTTTTAGATTAGATTTCGAAAGCATATTCTTTCGAAGTCTGACATTGTGGGAGATACATGAAATTCTGGTGAACTTTTATATAAAGGCGATACTAATTTGAAAATATTTTATCAAACTATTAAACATCTTCATTATATGATATAGACTTTGTGTTGTTTCTTGCAAAAGTGTTTTAGGAACACATCTTTAGTTCGGCATCTACTTGAACTCCCTGAATAATGATGTGACACTCAGACACTACATGTTGTTTGGACATCATGTTTTGCTCTACTATCAGTCGTGATACTTGTGATTTCTCAAGTAACATCACAGGTCAACAATCTTTTCGTTTTCGTAGGCTTGTTGAAACGAGTTCACATGATGTTCTTTTTTACTTGAGAAGGCAGCTGCTAAAGCTGATTAGGGTAGAGAATGATCTGCCTGTAAAAATGAGTTCAACACATGCTCCAAAAGGTGCCTATAAATTTACTCACCTCTTTATTGAGAAAAGCCTGAGAAAATGTACAATGCAACAATTAAGAAAAAAAGTATTCACAATTTGCCCAAAGGCAATTCTAACATCATACAGAGAGGAAATAACAAACAAACAATACATGATTTTAATCCAATAACAATTATACACCGGCAGTTCGGCTGGCAAAAGGTGATGATCTATGGTTCCGACTGACAGGGAGGCGAATATAAACCTCATGAACCTCTTGTTTACATACCTCACCCCTGTCCCTATCTATGGCGTAACACACGTAAATGGTGTCAATCACATTGTCCAAAACATGGACAAAGAAACCAAGCACAACCGTCAATAGCACCCACGCTAGAGCTGCCACAAAGTACGAATCCACGCCAATGTCACTCACACCCTTCAAGATAGCGCAAACCTAATCACAACAGGAACCAAAAAGTTTTCATAAATCAGACATGTATGTTAATGCTAGGGTGTCCAGGTGCACAAGGCTAAAAGTCACCCTCTATAGCATAAAACATGGCTTGTAAAGTATCAAGACTGATTTAAATAAAATTTACTCACCACAATTGCGTATATTGCACAAAGGACGAAAACTATGCCAGACAATAAACGAGTTGAGACAGTCTCCACAAACACAGCAGAGAGTAGATTACGTTTCAGGAGTTCATATGTCATCCTTGCAGATGAGCAGTAAGCTTCACCGGTTATTGCAGCAAAGTTGATGGTGAATTTGTTAAGAAAATCTACTGCTGTGAGCAGGGCGTTAACACAGCACTGCAGTGCACGGTTCACCATTCCAGCACCATCTTCCTGTCTAGCACTGTCAACGGCAGTACGCACCACACGTACAGCACAAATGAGCAATCCCGATAGGCAAACCGTGCCAGAAGAGGGACCAAAGGCATTTCTGCACATTTTGAAAAAGAATCATGAGACTGGCAAACATGTCACAGTGACTATTCTCATTTCTTTGCTAACAACTGTCATCGATCATATCAAAACTATATATCCTATAACATTTTTTACACGAGTCCATTCCATAGCAAAGCCTACGTACCCTATAAGTGTATTAGAAGTAAATAGTTAAAACAGAAACAACAAGAATCCACTACTTGATGCCTGCTGGAAGTATAAGCCTTAACTACCAGAACATATGCGAAAAATGGGCTAATTTAGTTTTGAAATTATAACCTTTAGTGGTTAGGAGCCAGTAAGAAATGATCACCTACTGACCTACAACAGTAGAAAGCCAATGGTTGAACAAAAAACGTTCAACTGCAACTCCAGTACACACCTTTATGGTCAATAGATGAATGCAGTGAAGTTTGGTAGATAATGTTACCAATCACTGCCATTATTCTACACCTTGACTCCTAAAGACTTGAAAGCTAGATAACTAAATGGTGACCTGCTCCACATGCTACATTACAAAGTTCTTTAATTGATTAGACTACAAGAATTATACCTGAAAACAAAGAAACAAGAGTGACTAGCCTAACCAAGTGTATCAAGACCCTTTATTCTTCAGAACATACAATCAATCTCAAGCGTTGAAATCTAGAATGTTATACAGGTAATTTGAGCACCAGGTTTCGTGTTATCATCTTGGCTGGTAAGTAAGCCTAAGATAAATTCTAAATAAGGATGAGAAACACGACATAAGAGCAATGGTTAGATATTCACTTATTTGATGCTAAAAGAATTACAGAAGATTGGTAAAGGTGGACTGAATAACCATAAGCTAAATAGTAATTGACCAATAAGTTTGTCATGCCCAACTATATTTCACATCTGCAGAGCATGGATTTTCTGCCGCAGAAACAGAGCATATATCTTAAATCCTGAGTGAGGAGATGCAGCAACAAAAACTATGGCAGAAATTGAAAGCTTTCTTGGACACATTGTAATGAACATGAAACTTCATAAGGAACTTCTCGAGTGGTAAGGATTATTGTGGATGGCAGGTGGTATATAGCAAAAAAATTATCCAGATGAGAATGAGAGCATTAAGAATGGTTAGAAAGTTTGACCAATCTACTAGAAAAGAGCCAATCATGCAACATGCACACTTCATCTGATGCACCATTTCCAATCAGGGTACAAATAGATTTCATAGACTTCCATCGAAACAATTCAATTCCCCAAACTTGACTAACTCGGAACAGGTCAATAATTGTCTTAAGATATAGTATTCATTGATAGTTCTTGTGCTCTCAGCCATCAAAGTTGGCAGCAAATCATCAAACGTCACACAAAACACTAGAACTGTGCAGTGCTCTTGCTACCAGTCATCCGCAAAAGATCACTGTCTTAATCTACTTAAGCTAAACATTCACTCCAAATCTCAAACATGACCATCCACTCCCCTCGTTATGTTCCTTGTGAAAGGTTTCACATTACCACACACTAAATTTCACTTACATTTTGACCGCTACTCTTACAGTAAGACCTATAGTTGATAAGCATCATGGCAAGATGTGTTGTAAAAACCTATGTCTAAGGTATAATCAAATCTAAACACAAAAAGAACCAACTTTTAAGGTGTCTACTAACTCAAAATACTTCAATCATGAAAGCAATCAGCTCAACTATGTGCAAGACATCTTTTTTTCCAAGTGAAATATCAATGCAGAACTAGTAAAATACAGTGAAGGAAACGAAAGGGAACCGAGATATCACCTCAAAGAACTTCTTATACTCCGCCTCGGCTTTGAATCCTCCTTGGAGAAGTACCACTGTGCAACAGTTCCACTAATCACATAAACCTGAGCTTCCACCATCGATGTCAAAGACCACAACATTGTAAGAATCGCCAATGCATAGTAAGCCGGCACCCAACCATCCTGTTTCCACACACAACTATACACTCCACTCGACTCCCGGGGCACAATTTTCCCATTCATCTTCGCAAACACGAGGAACACAACAATCGGTGCAAAATAAACCATCAAGCCGAAAGTCATACACGGCAACACCCCAAACAAACCCAAATTCTTCGACAAAGCATGTGATGCAACACCAATTATGTTCACAGTGAGCTCAATCCTATGCCAATTGGCCACAAATATCCACACAATGACACCAATGACCAAAAGCACAAACACGAGAACCAAAATCCGGTACACCAACGGGAAGCTATCGCTACAAGAAGAGCTAACAGTGCAGGCCACAAACCAATAGACATCGAAGAAAAGAGGCATGACAACGAAGAAGGGCAAAGAGGCATAAACAACATACTTGGTGTAGTGCTTGAGAAGAAGCAACAAGCCCAAGCAAATGGGGACGCTGAGGATCAAAGTGATCACAAGAGTCCACACCAAATCTTTAAGAACATACGAAGAAGACGATGACTGGAGAGCTGAGAAGGACTCAAAGGAGGGAAATTGGAGAGATGGGTTGTCGGAGAAGGAGGAGGATTTGACGCAGGAAGTGGAGTTGGAGTCGTAGGTGTAGGAGGAGGCGAGGGAGGAATTGGGGTTGCGGTGGAAGATGGAGAAGATGCCAAAGGCGAAGGTGCAGAGGACGAGGAGGAGGAAGAGGAGGAGGAAAGGGAGGTCCTTGATGGGTCTGGGACCGAAGTTGTAGGAGATCTGGAGGAACTGGGTCGGGTCGGAATCGGGTGGGTCGTCGGTAGTGGGTTCAGGGAGAGGGTAGGGAGGTGGCTTGGAAGAGAGGAGGGGCTGAGAAGGAGAGGACTCGCTGTTCAAGGAAGTTGGGTAGCTGCTTTCTTCACTGCTTCCCATTAGAGAGGTGGTTGTGGCGGCGGGGGGGGGGGGGGGGGGGGGGGGGGGGGGGGGGGGG
>JAYMTE010000865.1:0-15397 GCA_036897545.1 Pelargonium fulgidum
AAAGAAAATCGTAGGTGGAAATTTAATCGTATCAGGGAGAATAGTAAAAAAGTTGTTTTGTTTGTGAATACTTGTCCACAACTAACTTTTCCAACCAACCTCAGTTTCACAGATAAAAGAATAGTCTATGGATCAAAACTGCAAAACGATTGTTTCTAATCAAATCATATAAAAAAAGAAATTCAAATGGACACACTCACTCTTTCAAAATGTTACCAAAACGTTTCCTCTCAGCCAAAGTAAATCCAGGTTGTCCACAGTCCTGAAACAAGAATCAAGATAAAACCCATCTTGTTAGGCATTTGAATTCAGTTGTGTGCAACACAGGATCAAATGGAAGTCAGCTAGCACTTTGCACATACTATTCATCAGGGATAGGAACACTGATGTGGAAAATGTGCAACAAGATAGCTCTCTATTTACAACAACTAAAATATATCCTTTTCATACAGGTATCAAATTTTGTATTCTGTTCTTAGTATTTTTAGTTTTTGTTTTCTCTTTTGTTTTCTCTCATAAAAAGATGATCAATAGGATAACTGAGAATTTAATTGAATGCTGAATTGAAATATTATTGTGACCATGGGAAATGATATTTGCACCCTCATCATTAAGCTTCTTATTGTGAGTGCACAAAAATCTAAAACTAAACAAGAGGACTAGCATGGTGTTGAATTAAGAATCCAAATACTACTACCATTATTTTATAACTTTTTTACCTTTCGCCACAAGATAGTAGGGTTTTGGCCACCATAAACGTGGTTACTGCCTAGAATGATCCCATAGGCCATAATAATACTAGTTCTCATGCTATGTGTAGTAAATTTGACAGCTACAATGTGGACAAAAAATTGCTTTCTAACTAAAGTAATGTGCAAGGACCCAAATGAGTGGACCTAAGTAATTTCAGCAGCTCAGCTTTTAGACCGTTTATTGAAACAAATAGACATATTAAAAATAACACAAAATACTTAAAGTCAAACATGCTCTTAAACCAAATAATAATACCTCTTTATTTGGAGGAACATAGCCATTCATCTTTGCCGCACTGAAAAAATCTGGATGGCTCACATCAATTTCTTCATGGCTGCGGATTACCAATAAAAATTAACATGAATTATTAGATAAGAATATCAACACATTCTGAGAATGAGAAGGACAAAATAGACTCAGTCAATAAATTTCTATCTCAATCACGACTGTATTAGAAAAGCTAGATTGCAGTTTAACCAATTTTTACATGCTAGCCAAATATAAGCAGAGTAATAGTAAAATATTTGTCATGTTTTATGATAGATAAGCAAATAGCAAGTCATGCATATTGATCTACAAACTTAGCAGACTGGTCATGTATACTAAATACATTTGAGTGTGATCATCATAGTAGCTCAAAAAACACGTTTTCATTTCCATGCACACAAGTTTAGGGGGTAAGAGTTTAGCAAACTAGTGGCAAGGTGATCAATTGATACTGACTCAGAAGCTAGAATAAATCAAAAGATGAGCCGGGCAAAACTATAACTTATAGAAGCATGTGGGAGAGAATACAAACAAACTAAAAAAAAAAAAAAACTCATCTTCAACCATAACAAAAGGAAGAATGCTGGAAAAGTACCCACCTAACATTTAAATCACCACACCAAATAAGAGGCTTATCTGAAGATTGCAAAACAAACTCCAGCATCCTCTTATCCCACTTTCTTCTTCTTGGAAATGAAGTTTCCTCTTCTTTCCAACCATTGTTTGGTGCATAAGTGTTCAATAGACGGAACGTCTCAAATTCAGCCAAAATGACCCGTCCATCTGGCTCGTGCTTTGAAGCTAAAATAAAGACAAAATTTAATGCCAATCCATCAAGGAAATAAACAGTATTCCTGGAATATATATATATTCAAGAACAAATGATGTGAAAAGATTTTTCATGAATTGATGTGTGTAAGAAAGACTTTCTACATAAGTCATGTGCACTGCTCGAGAGAGCAAGAATTTTTTCATAATAGAGAATGCAAATCAATTACCTGTTTTGTCAAGAGAAAAAGAGACCTTTTTTGGATGGAAACACTTCTTTATAAACAATGCTGTCCCTGCATACTTGGTATCTGAAAGAGACCACCAAGCACGATAATCTTTAAATGGCTGACTTGAAAGAGCGCGCATTATTATCTGCATGATTCAAGGAAAAGGTTGACACATATTAAAAATCATCAAAGATTTGTTAAAGGAATTATTTATGAACTTGTTGAAGGACAGTCACAATTCAATCCTTAATCAGGTGATGCATCATAATATGTACAGATCTGGGAAACAGGAAAAGGCGTGACTACACAACTTACTTTAAGGTGTAGGTTTCACGGGAAAATACTAAATTTTTGTAAAGGTCACAGGAGCCCACTTTCATGAGTGGAAGTTGATGATAGTGGGAGAAAACAAGTACCAAATTGGAAAAAAGATAAGAACAATGAGTTGTGTAAAGATACAAGTGAAACTCTATTAACAAGGTTGACCAATAATAAAATTAGATGTGAGATTCGCATGTGAGGGAAAATGATGAAAGAGGATGAAAACAAGTCCCGCATTGGGAAAGGATGAGAAAATGAGCTACATATAGGGGTGAAAGCTAAGATTGCGTGTAGCCCAATATTAAAATTTAATAGAAGATTTATCCTGAAACAAAATAAATTAAGTTTGCTTTATTCTTTAGATAGAGCACATCTAATGTGTTGGACATTCAACTGGGGCAAAGTCAAAGGTTATTTATCAGTCATCTGCCAGTGCCAGAAGTGCAGAGGTAAATATTGGTTTGCCTCTAGTTCAAATATGTAATTGATCATGAAATTAAGAAATAAAATGTTGAATTTTTCCAATACGTATCATAAATAACATTCAACTTTGTTGTTCAACAGTATCTATAGTTGTCTTCCAGCAATGCATAAGCTTAAGCAAAATGGAATAAAAGCAACCCTACTATATCTCAGGTACCAAATATATTAACTTTTATTCCATTGCATATATGAACCTAAAATCTAATTCCATGTCACTTACTGACTACTGGAGAAACACTCATGGGCATATAGGAGACATCTAGTGCACCAATAGTGTAAAATAATATTGTCAGACCTTAGAGCAACACCTAAAACTAGTAGAATTTAACAAACATGAAAAACATTGATTACTAATATTCAGCTCCTAAAACATGTAAATAAGTCTTCATAACACACACACACGTATGTGTGTGTACATGCATACAAGTGAACAAGCTTAACCAATTTATTTAACTTTTTTTGAAAATAAAACTACACACATACCTGTTTTTCTTCACGTGCAGCGCTAGTATCATCTTTTAACTGCCCTGGGTTTTTTGGTGCACCCTTTGATCCAGCAGCAGGCATCCTTACTTCCTAACATTATCAAGCTGTTAAGGCATTAAAAGGGCAAGGACCAAACTAAACTACATTTATAGAGCATTCTCTAATATAAACCTTCTTAAAGCACAGCTGAACATCTAAGTCTGAATATGACCCCTAATAGGATTAAAAAAAAGAGGCATGGGATGCAACTGAAGCAAGCAAAATAACAATATCAATGTCCAAAAGGAAACAAACCCCATACTCAGATCCTTTTTACTAAATGGAACCAAACATCACTTCACTCGCTCACAAAAATGCCCAAAAACAACCTCAGAATCCACATGCAACAAAATAAAGCATATTACACTTCAAACACTCATGAGACATTTTACACGTTCATGATTCATCAATGTCTACAGTCAACACAACAGCACAAAAAAAACAAATAGCCAGTGCAAATCACACACATTACATCAATTTTGCCCCAAATTCGTAAAATTTCAAAATGCAGAAAAGTGAGATGATCACCACCTGTATAGCAATCACATCAGGGTCGAGAGTGGACACAAACTTGGTGAACTCAGGCCAGTTGTTCTTGACCCGGAGAAGAAGACTATTGGCGTTCCATGTCAAAAACTTCGAAGGCTCTCTCTTTTCCTCTCCCGGCGTTTCAGCATTCTCAGAATCCGCTTTCGGAGTAACAGACGACGACGACAGCGTTTGTTTCTTCGAAGACCCTTCCTTCTGAACTGGTTGAAAGAAACGTTTCATTGCTCAGCTCTGCTGCTGGTTCCTCAATCTCTAGCTCTTCACTATCTTCTTCTTCTTCCCCAAATTCACAGAAACACAAACGCTCGTGTATTGTGTGTATTTTGGACTCATGGCTTTGCATCTACAGTGTTCGTACACTTTACCGATACCCTTTTACTACGTGGCAAATTCTGATTTGTTACGATTCGCTCATCTGGGCCGTTCGATTGCATTCACTTCCTAAAGTTCCAAAAAAAAAAAAAGATAGGGTACCCAATTGAAAGAAAGTACAAACTCTAAGGACACAAATGCAAAGAAAAATAAAGAGCAAATTGCAGATAACCCCATAGGTTATCACTAAAAGCAAATAATTCCCCTATACTTTTGTTTTTGGCACATAAACCCCTAAACTTGTTATAACCGTTAAATTAGATGGAAAGTGTGACGGATTGGATCATGTGCATGGCACATGCCATATATTTTTATTAAATGACAAAAATGCCCTTCTTCCTTAATTGACATGAGATTCCGGCGACTCTATGAATTTTCGGTCGCCGGAATCTGCATTTATCGCCGGAATATATGAACCCTTTCACAACTCACAAAATCAAAACAAATTCAATTCAAATCAAATCAGCACACTCTCCCAAATCAAATTCAAACCAAAATCAAACCCAACCAAATCAAACCAAATATTTGAACACCACCGGAGGTCGCGATGGAGGCTCGATTTGTCCAGATCGGCCCAACCATGCTCACCGGAAATGGAGCTCTGCAGCCATGTCAGAAGTGATACAAGCATTGATGCGGGTAGAACGCGCTCAAGGATGAACAAAAGAGGCGACAAAATGGAGATTATGACTATTAATTACTGGTTGTGATGTTAACGAAAGAGGTGAGAAAATGAGTTTCGACTGTTGAGGTGAGGAGATATATAAACATGTGAATACTAAGGGCTGATGTGAAGTAAAGATCAGGTGAGAATATGAATAGTAATTGTATTATTTATTAGCTGCTCTCTCTATGTATACTATTATTACTATACATAGTTGTGTTAAAGGAGTGTTAGAAATTGGAGTAGATATTGGAGTAGATCGGCCCAGCCGTGCTCGCCGGAGGTCGAAGCTCGCCGGAAATGGAGCTCTGCAACTTTTTTTAATTCAAAGATTAAGGGCTTGTTTGGCTTAGACTAGGGGCTTTTGGTCTTTTTGTATAGAAAACTAATGGTGTTATAACAGTATAGTATTTTGACAAGTTTAAGGGGTTATGTGCCAAAGAAAAAAGTATAGGAGAGTTGTTTGCTTTTAGTGATAACCCCATAGAGGTTATCTGCAATTTGCTCTATGATCTATGTCTTATTTTTTTTTTCTCAATATTCTACGTCTTTCATTTAGGTCGCAATATTGTAATTTATGATCTTTTAATATATTTATATTGATTGAATATTATGAAAATACAATCGTGAATTAATAACTTCTTGATTTTTATTTTTTTAAGTTTAAGAGTGTTATAAAATGATTACACGACTTAGTCAAATGTCAATTTATCTTTTCAATTATGATTTTAAAGCATTGATACATGGTTGACGAAGTAAATGACATATATCTATTTAAAATGAGCATAAAAATTCACGGCGTTTTACTCTATTAAATTAATATTTTTTAGTGACCACTTAGGTAAAGACTCATTGAGGCCACAACAAATCTTGGTTAAGGTTGGGGAATCCAATAAAGACCAAGATTGTTGTCAATAATAAAGTTTTCTTTTTAATATTACCAAAGTGATCAAGAGATAATTTCACTTTGAAATGTAATATATCCAAACAAAAACAAGCAAAATCTTAAGAGTAATTAAGTAAGATTTGTTATGAGTTGATGTTAGTTCAAAACCTTAGTGGGTTACAATAAACTTAAAAAGACACTTTATTAAACTTTGTGGAAAAGTTAGTAACAATTGATCGTTATAATATTTTAATTGTAAAGGTGAGATCCTAAATGATAGAATTGTTAAGGAAATTAAAGTCAAGCAATATGTGCTTAAGAAATCAAATTTTGCATTGAAAAGTGGTTCCTAATCTTACCCAATAGTATCCACCATGAATGGTACAAAATGGGTTATAGTTTCACAACTATTTCTGGTAAGATTAGTTGCATAATCCAATACTTGAAGATAATTTGGCCATTTTAGTGGCATTAATATGTCATTCAATAGACTAATCAATCATCATCAGCCACTCTAATTTTGTATTATTGCATTGGATCTTTCATTAAAAACAAAATTTGTTTTGCCTTTATAGGTAATATAGGTTTGGTCACATCTTTGATATTACTTTGAACATATCTTCTTCTTATACTCTGTTCGTCTCAAATAAAAATTATTTTTATTTAATGAGCTTGAATTAAAACGAACTTCTTATTGTCTTTAATTATAAGTAAGATAGATTTGATCACGTGCATCTCATTCTCTATGTTTTGAGATTGCGGCAGTTTCTTGAATTTACATATATCAAAATTGCGGTCTTTCTCATTTAGATAGCGAGCTCTTGCTCTGATAGCAAGTTTAGGTTTTGTTAGGAATTATTTGTTGAGTGGCGGCGTAGATTCGCAATAGTTATTCTGGTTGGTGCGCGCGCAGGGCGAAAAGAGGTGGCTGCAGAGAAGAAGAAGGTGGCTTAGAAGGTGGTCATTTGGTCAAAGTCATCGAATCAGCTTTCGAGTTTGTTGTCGGATCAAATGACATACAAGATAGTGACAAGAGGCGATGGGCAAAACACTCCATGTGGTCGGCTTAAAATTCAAATGCAATCATTGTCAATTATTCGTGCGTCTCAGGCTAGAGGGGAAGATTTCAGTGCATTCAACTTGATTATTCAGGCTGATGGGGGAGAAATCTAGTGCCTTTGGTTTGATTATTCTTGATGTTTTAGCCATTGCAGCTAATGTCAGTTTTCTATTCCCGAGTTGGTCTGCGAACCGAGTGGCCCATAAGTTAGTTAGGTCTTCGGTCTCTTTGTCAGACTTATTTTTGTTATCGACCAATTTGAAGTAATAAAATATTAGCTTCTTTTGTGTTAAAAAAGAAGAAGATAGATTTGATCACAATATTTTATATAATACCAAGGTGAAAACCTCAATTTAGCCCCTAAACTTTCATATTTCGATTCGATATGATGAATTGCTAGAGTGCAAGTGCATGAGGAGAACCAATAATCATTGAAATAAGCGATTTGAGGCGAATGTAGTTATAGAAAGTAGCTGACTTGAGGTACTTATTCATGCCAATGAAAAAAGTTTGATTCTAATCTTAACCCTTGGCATCCAAAAGCCACAAACTTAACTTCCTCACCTCAACTACATAGCTTCCATCAACCTCTCTAGTGATCAAAACATACACTAGGCAGTTGAAGCAACTAAACGGAAGTATTTCTCCAGTTTTCCAAAAAACTGTTATAAAAATTGAAAACAGTTCCCCAGAATATCTTAGAACTGGAAAGAAGCTCCGAGTAAGTAACAAGTTCACTTAGAAAACCAAATCAGGGCAGTACCTGATCAGTCCTAAGACTCCACTTGGTAGTTTTCTTGGAAGCAAACGATCGAACACTTTGTGAGCACAAAGCTTACCAACCCAACAACAAGCTCAAGCACATCCTTTTGATGACTAAAGATGATGACAGATGCATACAAATGTAGAACAGTTAACAAATTTAAATTCCAACCACCAGAAATGATCAAATTCCAACAAATATATTTTCAGAGGAATCTTGAATCTTTCCACAATACATTAAAATCACAAGTACCATCTTTCCCTCAAATTATTAACTAGCCATTACAGACACAAGTAACGGTCCAGTGGAGACACTCTATTATAAGTATCAACCGTATAGGTTCTGAGAAACTCTCTATACACAAAAGCTTTAAACAGAGGAGGATTGGATTCACCAACCAGTGCTCTTGCAGGCTCAATGCAACATTTCTTAGAAGGATGGATGAAACTCGCAATTGTAGTTCTCGCGACACTTTTGCTCGTCACAACTCTATGATCAACACTTTTTAGCTTCCCGTTGCTGATAATCTGCAGCATTGTCACAAACGCTATAAAACGTGATTTGTTGAAGGAAGTGGCTATAGAGCAAAGAATTTACCTGCAACATGTGTCCTAAATTGACCACAAAAGCATTGCGAAGAGGCTCAACAGCGAGCCACTCGCCATCCTTGAGGACTTGAAGCCCGCGATGCTTATGATCTCCTTGGAGAAGGATGGTGATGAGGTTAATATCGCAATGTTTAGGCAGTCCCAAGGTTAAGCTTGGGTCGGGGCATTGTGGATACTTATTCATGCCAATTAACTGATCTTCGATGAGTTCGTTACTAAAAAAGTTTGATTCTAGTCCTAAACCTTCGCCTATTGCATCCAAAAGCCACAAGCTTAGCTTCCTCACCTCAACTGCATAGCTCCCAACCACCTCTCTAGTGATCAAACACAACAAAAACACCAGCCAAGCAATTGAAGCAACCGAACAAAACTAATGCACACGGAACACAATATAGTAATGAACATCAATAACATTATCAGCATACTTGTATTGAGCAGGCTTTTGAGGCCAAGACTGCACATGTTCCTCCAGAGGATGGCAAGGGTGTCGCAAAGAATCTCTCCAGTAATGAACCTTCTCGTTGGCATAGTCAATACTCGTGTACAATCTGCAACTCTGATTCAGGTCCTCCGAGTATAAGCTTGCCTTGTCCTCAGAAGGAAGCTCAAAAAACTCCTTGCTCACTTTCAATACCTCTTCCATTAGTCTCTGTGAAACCCCATGATTGATCAACTATTTTCATTCCAATATTTGCAGTTTCAGTCAGTACCAAATTAAATACATATCAAAACAACAATCATTGTCAATTTAACAACTTAAAGGATGAGACTGTGAACCTGAAAAAACCCGAACTCTTGGGAAGCCTTGATAATCTGCTGAACAACTCTTGTTCGATCTTGACCATGTTTTTCACTTCCAATATCAATTACTGGAATGCTTTCGCATTTTGGGAAAACTAGGTCTCCAGGTCTACTATCTGGTGGCAATATGTAGGACTGAGGAACAGATTGAAGGTTGCATTTGCTGGTGACGAGCTTCTCCATTCTACGAACAAGTAACTAAACCCTTACAACAAGTGCTGTTTATAAAAAAAACCAAGTGCTATGAGAAGCATATTTAGGGCAGTACCTGAGACTTGAGTTGGTTGTTTTCCTTAAAGCAAACGATCAAACACTTTGTGAGCACAGAGCTTACCGAATACAAGAACAGGATCAAGCATATCCTTTTGATGACTAAAGATGTGGAGATTAAAACAAAGAAGATGACAGATGCATACAAATATAAAAAAACTTAACAAAGTCACATTCCAACCACCATAAATTATTAAAATGACATACATTTTAAACAAATGGAATTGCACATGCTAAATTGCATAAGAAGACAAATATGTTTTCATAGGAATCTTTTACACAAACACACATTAAACTCACATGAAGTGAAAGCCAACACAGTATAATGACAAATATTGGTCTGTAGGAATCCAAATTTTGCAATGGTAAATTATTAATTAGTATTCATGGTTTTTAGCAGATTCAAACACTTAAAAACCTACCATAATGTTTAACAGATGCAACAGCAAAAACACATAAACATCAAATGATACAAGAACAAATCAATAACACTAAACCAGTTCAACATTGATGCAGTGTGTAAAGCTCCAATGCATCCACTCCTTTATGCAAATCAACCGTATAGGTTTTGAGAAACTCTTTGTAGATTAAAGGTTTATAAAGAGGAGGATGGGGGTGATTAACCAGTTCTTTTGCCGGCTCAATACGAGTGTTGCTACTAGGATGGATGGCACTGACAATTGTAGTTCGCGCAACACTTTTGCTGTTCACAGCTCTATGAGCAACACATTTCAGTTTCCCATTGCTAATAACCTGAAGAGTGAAGAATATTAATAGTTAAGATAAAAATAAATAAAAATTAAAACTAGCAAAACCGAGGGGAAAAAACTATGAAGTTAAAATTTGATTACATGTAACATATGTCCAAAATTGACCACAAAAGCATAAGGAAGAGGCTCAACAACGAGCCACTCGCCATCCACGAGGACTTGAAGCCCGTGATTCCCCTCATTTCCTTGGATAAGAAGCGTTATGAGGCTTGGATCGATGTGTTTAGGCAATCCCAAGGTTAAGCTTGGGTCCGGGCATGGCGGGTAATAGTTTATACCCATGGCATGATCTTGGATGAGTCCGTTCTTAAAAAATCCCAATTCTAGGCCTAATCCTTCACTTATTGCATCCAAAACCCACATCATCAGCTTCCTTACCTCGACTGAAAAGATTCCAGCGACCTCCCTGTTAATTAAAACAAAATAAAAACACAAGCCAGGCAATTGAAGCAACAATCAAATTAACACAATATATATAGTGTGGTAAATAATATATATACTTGTATCTAGATGGCTTTTGAGGCCAAGACTGCACTTGTTCCTCCAGAGGATGGCAAAGGTGACGAAGAGAATCTTTCCAATAATGAACCTTCTCCATATCATAGTTAATGCTTGTGTACATTTTGCAAGTCTGCTTCGGGTCCTCAGAGTACAAACTTGCCTTGTCCTCGTCGGGAAGCTCAAACAACTTCTTGCCCATCTTCAATACTTCTTCCATTAGCCTTTCAGAGACTCCATGGTTGATCAACTATTTTCTCCTCCATAAATATTATTGGTTGGTACTTGGATATACAAAACAACAATGTTGATGATCAATTTGTGGGAGTAGAGGATGCGAACCTGAAAAACCCCCACTTCTTGTGAAGCCTTAATAATTTCCCTAACAATTCTTGTCCGATCTTGACTACCTTTTCCACTTTCAAAATCAATGATTGGAATGGCTTCATATTTTGAGTAAGCTTGCTCTCCAGGTCTACTCTCTGGTGGAAATATGTAACACTCTGGAACAGTTTCATAGTTGCTTTTGGTAGTGACAAGCCTCTCCATTCCTACAAGGAGGTGTTGCAAAATTAAAAGTATAGAATCTCTGAGTAAATGATAAGTAATGCACAAGAAACTATATTAAAGCATTACCCGAGACTTCAGAGGATAATTCTTGTTGAAGCAATTGGTCGAACACCTTGTGTGCATCAGTGGATGGAGCTGATATATACATATATCCAAAAATGAATTCAAGTACGTACAGTACCAGTTAACTCTATAATTAACAATTAACAAATCCAAATTGGATCATACGACAAAATGAAATTTTTCTCTTTCCTTTCTTTTATGTATATAATTTCTCTAAACCTATGCAGGGTCAGAAGTGAGGGTTCATTAAAGGACAAAGGCTTTTGCAATGGCATCTTTGAACTTTGATTCCAAATTATGCACCCTCTAGCTCTCATTATACAACTATTAGTATTATTTATGGGTCTTATTTTTTCTAATTTAAACCAACGACCTCCCACATAGAGATGTGATTCAATTGTAGTCGCTAAACACTAACTTGACTCACTTGAGGTCTTAGGTTCGTATCAATTGAAGATATCAGAAACAGAGACTTTCACTGCAAAATATTCATTCCTGATTTTGAATTAGATCAATAACATTAGCCACTATTTTAGTCCAAGAAATAATACTTGTTCTTACAGTACACCACAAAAAATTTACACATTGCACAAATTCTTTTAACAAATGCAATAGCAAACACACATAAACATCAAATCATCATGCAGTGAAAGGCAACACAATACAAGAACACATGATGGTTTATAGAAATCAATAACACTACTGATAGATTTTAGCAGTTTTCTCACTTCACAACCAATTCAACATTGCTGCAACGTGTAACGCTCCAGTGCAGGCACTCCATTATAGGTATCAACCATAAAGGTACTGCAAAACTCGTTGTAGATCAAAGGTTTATAGAGCAGAGGATTGGATTCATTAACCAGTTCTTTTGCCGGCTCAATGCGAGCATTGTTACAAGGATGGATAGCAGTGATAACTGTAGTCCGCGACACATTTTGGCTGGTCACAACTCTATGGTCAGCACATGTTATTTTCCTATTGCTGATAATCTGAACAAACAAAAGTACATTATTAGTTAAGGTCACAAACTAGGTAATTGATAAGTTTAAACTTACTTGACACATATGTCCTGTATTGACCACAAAAGCACAAGGAAGAGGCTCAACAGCGAGCCACTTGCCATCCACGAGCACTTGAAGCCCGTGATGCGCGTGATCTCCTTGGAGGATAAGCGTCATGAGGTTTGGATCGGCGTGTTTAGGCATTCCCAAGGTTAAGCTTGGGTCCGGGCATAGCAGGTAATTGTTTATAGACATGGCCTGATCTTGGCTGAGTTCATACCCGAAAAATCCCAATTCTAGGCCTAATCCTTCACTTATTGCATCCAAAACCCACAACATCAACTTCCTTACTTGGACTGAATAGCTTCCAGCAACCTCCCTGTTAAGGAAAACAAAACAAAACAAAAACATGAGGATGGCAATTATTGAAGCAACCAAACATAGAAAATATTGTCAACATATAAATATACTTGTATCTGGCTGGCTTTTGAGGACAAGACTGCATTTGTTCCTCCAGAGGACGGCAAAGGTGTCGAAAAGAATCTTTCCAGTAACGAACCGTCTGTTTAGCATAGTTAACACCAGTGAACATTTTGCAAGTCCGGTTCGGGTCCTCAGAGTACAAGCTTGTTGTCCTCTTTAGGCAGCTCAAACAACTCTTTGCCCACCTTCAATGCTTCGTCCATCAGCTTTTCAGAAACTCCATGATTGATCAACTATTTGTTCCCCCAAAATTGGTTAGTACTTGGATATACAAAACAACAATCTTTATCAATTTATATGAAAGTAGAGGATGAAAATGCGAACCTGAAAGAACCCAACTTCTTGACAAGCCTTCATAATCTGCTGAACGATTCTTGTCCGATCTTGACTACCTTTTTCACTTCCAAGATCAATGATGGGAATGCTTTCACATTTGGAGTAAGCTTGCTCTCCAGGTCTACTCTCTTGTGGCAATATGTTAGACTCGGACAGATTGGATGTTGCATTTGCTGATGAGGAGCTTCTCCATTTCTACAAGAAGGTGCTGCAAAACTGAGAGTGTTAGAGATCTCTGAGAAAATTATGAGTGCACAAGAAACTGTATTTAAGCATTACCTGAGTCTTCAAAGGGTAGTTCCTGTTGAAGCAATTGGTTGAGCACCTTGTGTGCATGGAGTTTATATATCAAAAAATGAATTCACTTGTAGAACCAAACATAATTAACAATCCCAAATTGGATTATACAACAGAAGTGAAGGACCATTAAAGGACAAATCCTTTTTCAATAGCATCTATGGATTTTTATTCCAAATCATGCACCCTCTAGCTTAATTTGAGCCGAGTAATGTTTGACAGTGACGTATACAAGTGATTCAACTGAAGGGGAGTATTTTAGTGCCTTTGGTCTTGTGTTTTGGCAATTGTGTCTTTTTATTTCACTCGCAGATATGCGAATAGAGCAGCTCATGCATTAGATATGTTCTTTATTTTCTTGTCCGACATTTTTAATTGGGAGGGAAGTGTCCCCCAATTTAGAAGTGCTCACTCTTGTCTATCAAATGCTACTCAAGACTCTGTAGAGAACAAACTTTTATTCCTGATTATGAATTAGATTTCACATTGCATAAATTACAAACACACATGAACATCAAATGATCAACAAGTGAAAGACAACACACAGTACAAGAACACATCATGACACTAAACAAAGTAGAACTGATAGACTTTTAGCAGTTTCAGACACTCCACAACCAATTCTTTGATAAAGAACTCTTCACGTAAACATAATTCAACATTGCTGCAGTGTGTAACACTTTGATGCATCCACTCCATCATACATATCAACCAAATAGTTACTGCAAAATTCGTTGTAGGTAAAAGGTCTAAAGAGAGGAGGATTGGATTCATTAACCAGTGCTTTCGCCGGCTCAATAAGAGAGTTGCTACAAGCGCGCAAGATTTTTGCTGTTCACAGCTCTATGCTCAGAACATTTCAGTTTCCCATTGCTGATAATCTGAAGAATTGACACATTGTTTGTTAAGGTCACAAACTAGCTAACTGAGGGGGAAAAAAATCTATGAAGTGAAAATTTACCTCTAACATGTGTCCTAAATTGACCACAAAAGCATGAGGAATAGGCTCAACAACGAGCCACTGGCCATCCAGGAGGACTTGAAGCCCGTGATGCCCCTCGTCTCCTTGGAGAAGAAGCGTTATGAGGTTTGGATCGCTGTGCTTAGGCAATGCCAAGGTTAAGCTTGGGTCCGGGCTTGGCGGGTAATAGTGTGTACTCATTAACTGATCTTGGCACAGCTCGTTCCCGAAAAATCCCAATTCTAGGCCTAATCCTTCGCTGATTGCATCCAAAACCCACAAGATCAGCTTTCTTCCCTCGACTGCATAGCTTCCAGCAACTTCCCTGTGAATCAAAACAGAACAAAAACAGATTCTATGAACCCAATTGCACAATATGGTATGATAAAAAAAAAAAATTGTCAACATATGTATAAATATACTTGTATCTGGCTGGCTTTAGCGGCCAAGACCGCTCGTGTTCCTCCAGAGGATGGCAAGGGCGGCGTAAAGTATCTTTCCAGTAATGTACCTTCTCTTTTGCATAGCTAATACTTGTGTACATTTTGCAAGTCCGAAACAAGTTTGACTTGTCCTCCTCAGGCAGCTCAAACAACTCTTTGGCCACCTTCAATTCTTCTTCCATCAGCCTTTCAGAAACTCCATGATTGATCAACTATATATATGTTCCTCCAGTATTGTCTCGGGCATAATCTTCGAAATGTATGTATGCAAAACAGCAATATTCTTTATCAATATTTCTTGAAAGTACTAACCTGGAAAAACCCAACTTCTTCGGAAGCCTTCATAATCTCCCGAACAATTCTTGTCCGATCTTGATCGCTACCTTGTCGTCTTCCAAGATCAATGATTGGAATGGCTTGGCATTTGGAGAAAGCTTGGTCTCCAGGTCTACTCTCTGGTGGCAATATGTATGACTCTGGGACAGGTTGGATGTTGCATCTGTTGATGAGGAGCTTCTCCATTTCTTCAAGGGAGGTGTTGAAAAATTAGGAGTGTTGAAGATCTCTAAGAAAATTATGAGTGCACAAGAAACTGTTGGATTTTTTATTTATCAAAATATTATGGATTAACATTGTTTAATTATTAGCACAC